>PVJH01010028.1:0-75792 GCA_004026705.1 Nesogale talazaci
AAGAGAGATTTGTTTATTCTTTTGTCAGTCCATAATGAAGTTACCATTCTTCACCAATAGCCTCATTCAAAGACATTCATTCTACTTCAGCCTGCCTTAGTCTCTCTGCCATTTTTGCATGCATATAAGACCATTGAAAATATCTTGGACTGGGTCAGGGGTACCTTAGTTCTCAAAGTAATATCTTTGCTTTTAATATCGTGAAGCTGTCTTTTGCAGTGGACTTGTCCAACAGAAATCATCTTTTGATTTCTTGATAGATGCTTCCATGGACATGGACTTTTTGTGTGTTTGTTTTTCTTTAAGTGACATGGGTAATTTCCCATTGCAATCACCTGGGCTCAGATTTTTCTTTTGAGTCGTTTTTCTTTTTAGCAACTAATGTAACCTCATGTTACATGTCTGTTCGTATGCTTTTTTTTTTTCTTAATTCAGTTTCAGTAGTGTTTATCTTCCTGGAAATTCACTGTGTCACATGTTTTCTACTTTGCTTGCATAGATTCCTTCACAGGATCCACTGGTAACCTGATTTCTGTACGCTCACTAGAAATCCTCTTTTGTTGCTGTTCCACGTGATTTGAAGCATCTCTCCCCATCCCACTCCACCCTCGATCTATCTAGCTAGTCATTTTCTAATGCTTTGATCCTTTCAAAATGTCGATTTTCTCTATCATTTTTCTATTTTCTGTTTCATCTACTTCTACTATGTGTTCATTATCCACTCTTGTGTTTGCTTTTACTTTTCCTAGTTCCTGGCAGCCCCTGTAAAAGCTATCTTGGGCAGCACAGTAATTAAGCAGTCAGACGATAATCAAAAGGCGAATGATTTGAACCTGTCAGCTGACCCATAAGGGAAAGATATAGTAGTCTACTTCTCTAAAGATTCCTAGGCTACAGCCCCCGTGGGGCAGTAGAAAATAGACATTTTCTAGTGCACCATTTTAATTTCTTTGTTGTTTTGCTATATATTTTTAGTTATTTTCTTTGTGCTTCTCCTAACAGACCCAATTCTAGCTTGAGGGACTCTTTGTTTTATATAATATATATATTTATTCTTTATATATATTTATATATTGTATAGTTTATTTTTTAGTCAGTCCATAGTGAAGTTACCATTCTTCACCAATAACATAATTCAAATACATTTGTTCTGCTTCAGCCTTCCTTAGTATCGCTCCTGTTTTTAGCATGTATAGAAGACCACTGAAAATATCATGGACTTGACTGAGCCCCAGTGGCGTAGTGGTTGAGTGCGGGACTGCGGCCCACCGGCTTGGCGGTTCAAATCCAGCAGCAGTTCTCCAGGACCAAGGCTGGACCTCCCACTCCCACCAGAAGGCAGTGATGCCCCTCCCCCCCCCAAAAAAAAGAAAGAAAATATCATGGACTGGGTCAAATCTGGTCTCTTAGTGACCTGCAAAAGATTAAACAGATGTCCTTAAATTGAGGAGATTAGCATGTCTCCCAGACTGTGTTAGAGTTCTCTAGAGAAACAAAACCCGAACGCTTATCATTTTAAATAGATGGATGGGTAGATGGGTAGATAGATTATCCAGTGAGAAGGAATAGAAACAGCTTATTAGTCTGCACAAAAATACAGAAGGCTCAATTCAAATCACTTTCATGGGACAGTTAATATACTTGAAGCGTTTCATCTTCAACTCACGTGGGCTGCCAGGTCCAAGATCAAGGAAACAGACTCTGGAATCTTCCCACAGGCAAGGCAGGCAGAGTCTACTTGCAGGCAGCAAACATCGGGGTGCAGTCAGCAAGAGTCAGTGGCTCAGGAGCTTAGCGAAGCAGGCCCAATGGGATATCAAACTCAAACGATACAGGCAACAGTGTTCACCAGCCTCAAGCAATATACACACCAGCAGTCTGGTGAAGCAGGTCTCAAAGGAGTCTCAAGTTCTAGCAATACAATTCACGAATTGGCTTGACCCACAGGTAATGTAGCTCACAGGCTGGGACAAAGAAGTAACTGAAGCAGCAGCACACTGATCCAAACACCAGAGAGCGAGAGAGACAGGGTCAGTCTTGCAGAGCCCTTTCTCTCTTTGCCCTCCCCTCAAACTGCAACCCGATTAATTTCACATGTTCCTACTGGCCAGGTTGACACAATAAACCTAACTATCACACAGCCTTTGCCAACAGGCTTTTACTTCAGTACTTTGTCAGCCTTCTGCTTCATTTCCTGTTTGACCAAAGAAGGCTTCAGCATTGCCAGAGATGAGACATTGGGTCTTTAAGGGCCATGCATACAGCTATGTACCTTCATGTGGTTTTGTAGATCACTAAGCACAAGTTAGGGAAGGCCTGACACTGTAGTGGTTACATGCTGGGTTGTGATCAAGTGGTCGGCTGTTCAGAACCACCAGCCGCTGCTCCAGACAAAGGCTGGCCTTTCTGCGCCCATAAACACAGACTTGGAAAACCACAGTGGATGCTTTGATTCAACATTCTCTGGATGGCAGAGAGTGAGAAGAATAAGTTGGAGCAAGGCAAGCACATGCTTAAGGCATCAAGAAGAGACTCCCATTGTCTACAGCAAAGACCCACAGATACCAACCATAGTGGACACAGGAACAAGAGCTGCAGTGGAAATAAAGTAGTAAAGGCACTAAATAAAACCAGTTCCAGCTCCAACAGGCAAGACTGTGCCAGTCAAAAATAAGGTGACCAGACATTCTGCTTTTTAACAATTTAACAATGTCCTGCAGTGTTTTAAAATTAGAATAAATACATTACAATACTATTTTAGCATTCTATCAAAATTTTCATTGCCCCATCTAGACCAAATTTTTAATCGAGAACCCCCTCCCCACCTCCCGGTCAATGGTGGCCCGCTTAAAACCTGGTCACTTTAGAAAAATAAGGTCTGTGCAGGGTTGGGGAGGCACCCACTGGAAGGTAATTTAAACTATGTGGCCATTATCACTTCCCCACCTCTGTTGCTATTGTTTCCCATGGTTTCCTCTCATATAATTGCAGTGATCTCAGCAGGGCTCGTAGGAGTGTACTGTTTCTTTCTAATGAACAAAAGCGAAGGTGGCCTCTCAAACCCACTTCTTGCTACTTTCATCCAGTCACAGTTGGACCCAACATGAATGGTTTGAGAACAAAGAATATTAATAAATTGCAGGTCTCTGACCCATTTGGAAAGAACTGTCATGCGTATCTATGTTTGCTTATCCAGCAACTCAAACTCAGGGAACCAGTCATGCTCTTGGCCATGGCACAAACATAAGAGTGTGCTCTTCTTGATTCTGTCCTGCGGAGGCCACCCCTCTCAGCCCTCTCCTGGCAGTCTTCATAAAATATATAAGGCCAAAATCTGTTCATGAAGACATGATAAGCTAGCATAACTGGATAAAAACCAAGGAAACCAGTGCAAAGTAGTTAAAACAACTTCAGTTTGACCATATAAGTGCAACATGTAGAATCTATTCAGTATGTAGAGTTCATGTCCAATAATGTTTTTTGATATATTTTGGTTTTTTACCCTAACCCTATGACCTTAACCCTAAACCTTGTTATTTTATATTACATATTATATTTTACATGTTTATATTACATTATATTAATTACAAAAGCACACTTGCTGATAGCCATAATACTAACCTCAAACTGGCACAAACACACATACACGTGCACACACACAAACACTGAAACACCAAGGATCTTAATTAGATCTATAAATGCAGGTATTTTACTTGGAATCCTATGTATATGCATGGCTACATTGTTCGAAAGTGGATGAAGGTAAAAGTGACCTGTTGTTGAGGGAATTCTATCTAAGGTCTTGCGCTGTCTAAGCCCTGCTTGCATGATTGAAACAAAGAGTACTCTTTAACTTCCTCATCTCAATGACGTCTTTGTCTACGAAATCTTCCCTTTGCGAAAAATTACTCAACAATATGGGGAAAGAACTAGTGGAAACCCAGTCCCAGATGATACACAAAGGCAGGAAAATCAAATAAGTCAATGATTGCCATGAATGCAATCAAGTTACACTTTAGCTGTATAATATTTATATACATGACCTATGCTTTGTAAACAGTAATAACTTTTACTTTTAAATATTTAACCTACATTAGAGAGGTTAAAGTTTTTTAAAAAGCACAAGATTAGTATTAAAAGATCATTAGGAAAGTTGAGAACCACTGCTCTAAAGGTTTGTGTAGCACATTTGTCTAATACAGTACTTCTTTTGCTCTTATTTAAAAATATATTTTCATGTTTTTAGTTTATATTATTTCCTATCATATATTTGTCCATTTGCCAATTGATATACTACCTTTTGATTAAAAGATCATTTGGGGAGGCCTCTTACAACTCTTGTAACAATCCATACATCAAGTATCAAGCCTATCTGTACATATGTTGCCATCATTTTCTAAGCATTTACTTTCTATTGAGCCCTTGGTATCAACTCCTCTTTTCCCCACCCTCCCCACCCCCACCTTCTTGACTCCTTAATAAATTATATTTTCATATCTTTTTCCACTTTCTCCCTTCTCCCATGGTTTCTGTTGTTTGTCCCCATGGAGGTGTGAGAGAGGGTAATGTGTTCATCATTGTGATCAGTTCCTTCTTCTTTCCCTTTTCTCCTCACCTTCCACCTACTCATTTGGTATGGCTGCTCCCATTCCTATTCCTGGATTTCATGTGTCTGGAGCTCTTATCTCTTACCTATATCTGTGCACATGCTTCAGTCGAACTCCCAGTGAAAGGCAGTACTGGGGTCACAATAGTGAGGGGGGGTGAGGAACCTCAAGGAAACAGAGGAATACTGTGTGCCTTATCAGTGCTTTGACTGAGCTCTGATTGACTCTTTCCTGTGACCTCTCTGTGAAGAGATGTCACATGTCTACAGGTGCACTTTGGTTCTCTGTGCACCCATCTTATTCTCAATCTTATGGGGTTTGTTTGTTTGTTTGTTTGTAGTCTCCTGATGCCTAGTACCTAGTCCTAACAAGACCTCATCATCACATAGGCTAATGTGCTTCTTCCACGTGAGTTTGTTGTCTCTCTGCTAGATGTCCACTTGTTTAACTTCCAGCCTTTAAGTCCCCATATGCTATATCTTTTGACAGTCAGGCACCATCCACTTTCTTCACCACATTTGCTTATGCACCCATTTTATCTTCAGCGATTGTGTTGTGAGGGTGAGCTTCACAGAATGCCAGTTTGTTAGGGGGAAAAAAGTGTTCTTGCATTGAGGGAGGTTCTGTGTATTGTGATATAAATATATGTACATAAACAAATACCTCTATTTTATGAATTAATGTATTTATATGTGTACACAACTCTGTCAGTCCCTCTATCCAAAGCTTTGCTTTGATCGTTCCTCTGTTTCCTTTTACCTTCTTCCTGCCCCACCATCACATGTGCCCTACTTCCATCTCTTCGTAAGTCCTCTCAGCTAGATTGCTGTTGCTTCAGGATCTCTACAATCCACATGTTGTTGATTTTAATTCCTTAGTTGTTCCCGGCTATGGAGTGGTTTTCTCATCCCTTCCTTCCCCACCTTCTCCTCCCCCAAGTCCCTCCAGGACCATCAGTCCTATTGCTTTCTCCTCAAGCTTACTCCCCATGCCTCTCTCATATATGTAGACACAACAATAGCAGAGACAATAACTTTTTTTCTGAATGGAACTTCTGGCTGTACCCTGTCAATGTACTGCTGCCACCATTGTTGCCAGATTGTCAGCAAGATTTTACCTGCAGGTGATACGTTATTATTCCATATTTAGAGCATTATGTTTGGTCAACTTTCTTTGGCATATGTACAAATATGGATCTCTTCCATTTAGTTGCCCAAGTATCTATCTTCCAAATTTCCTGGCATTGAAAAGCGAGAGTTTCTGGCGCTTTATCGGCATGTTGAAACAATTCTGTTGAGATTCAACCAATTCCCAGAGACTTGTTTTTGGCTAATGCTTTAAACACAACTTGAACTTTTTCCTTCAGCACCATGGGTTCTTGTTCATACGCTGGCACCTGAAATGGTGGGATGTTGACTAGTTTTGCTTCATTTTTTGGTACAGGGACTCTTCGTAATTTTTCCATCTTCTTTCAATGCTTCCTGCAGCATCCATTACTATTCCATACAATTTTTCAAGATTGCAAAGACTTCATTTTTCCCCCCATTATTTCCGTTTGAGATATGCTGAGTACATTCTTCCTTTCTGGTTTTCTAATTCTAGGTCTTTGCACATTTCCTTGCAGTGTTTAACGGCTTTGTCTTCTCGGTCTGCCCTTTGAAATTTTCTGTTCATCTCTTTGATGTCATCATTTCTTCCATTTGCTTTACCTGCTCTGCAATTGAAAGCATGCCTAGAGCCTCTCTGACATCCACTTGGAGTTTGTCTTTCTTTCGTCTTCTAAAGGACCTTCTGCTTTCTTCATGAATGATGGTATGGATGCTCTCCCACAGCTCACCAGTCTTCTGTCAGTAATGTTCACTGCATCAAATCTGTTCTTGGAGTTTTCTGGAAATTCGGGTGGGAAAGCCTCAAGATCATATTTCGGCTCTTGTGGGCTTTTAAATTTTTTTCTTCAGTTTTATCCTGTATTTACATACAAACAATTGATCTGTTCCACCGTCAGTCCTTGTCCTGGTTTTGTACACTGATATTGAACTTCTCCATCTTATTTTCATGGATTCCATCTGGAGAAGTCAGTGTTCACAGTTGCCTTTTCTGTTGTTGGAAGAGGGTATGAGCCACGAACAAGTCATTTGTCTTGCAAAATTCCACCATGTGATCTCCAGCTTCATTTTGATCACCAAGACTATGTTTTCAAGCTTCGTCAGTTACTTTCACTTGTTTCCAACTTTTGCATTCCAATTGTTCATATTTATCAATGCATCCTGTACTCTTGATTATTTTCTGGCTGAAGATGTTGGTAGAATTCTTCAATTTCTCATCACTGGATTTTGTGATTGGTGAATAAATTTGTATAATAGTTGTATTGATTGCATTTCCTTGCAGGCAGATAGATAGAATCCTTTTGTACTTCAAGACTGATTTTGAATCTCCTTTCTGACAATGTAGAAAACCCCATTCCTCATGTCATTCTTGCTATAGTAAACTATATAATTTTCTGACTAAAAAATGGTCAATACCCATCCATTTTAGCCCACTAATGCCTAGGATATTGATATTTATGCGTTCTATTTCCTTTCTGACTACTTCCAATTTTCCTAGGTTCATACTTTGCACATTCCATACTCTGCACAAACTATTGAAAATCGTTTTGATTAAAACACCCTAGCATTTTCTGATGTGAACAGTGCCCAGATCTTTCTGAATTTATCCTTCTTATATAAAAGTGCATGTCTCTGAATAATATATAGATATTGTAAATTAAATTAGAATTGTGACATCTTTATCTTGGGTTCTAGTTATTACTTATTGACTTTCTGTTATACAAGTCTCCTTTCCCTGTCTTTTCCCAGCAGCGTTTGCCCATCTTCTACTCCCCATATCCTTTTTCGCCCTGTTTTAATCCCAAGGCTTTATTAACCCCACTCTGTATGCTAGTTAGAGGTGAGATGATTCATGAACTGCAACACACTTATCGCCAGCCTTAGTTCTATGTTCTCATCAGTAACCTCAAATTTTCCACCAAGAGTCTAATCTCCAATTAAGATATTTGCACACTAAATGTCCACTCCTGACCCAAGCTGGAGCGATTTCTTGCTCTGCTTGGTGCCCCACTGTCTTCCTTAGATCTCACTTGACCTTCATTCTCGGGATTCTCTCTGGCGGGCTGCCATGTGGCATCACCTACTCCCAATATCACAGGTATATTAGATTAAGAAATGCCAGTCTCCACCACAGACAAGTCTTGGCTTCTCAGAGACAGAGACAATGAATCGTTGATCTCTCTTTTCAGAGTCAATGGTGACCATGACCATGGCTGCATGTCATCGGCCTTCAACTTGCAACTAGCCAATTTTAAACACATGCCTCTCAAGCTGTCAGGGAAGGGAAAGGGAACATTGGAGAATTGTGTGATTTTTTTTCTTTTCTTTTTCTTAATAATTTTATTGAAGCTCTTACAGATCTTACAGCAATCTATTCAATTTTGTATTAAACACATATGTGTGTGAATTACATATAGTCTGTAAATTTTATATATATAATTTATATATATATATATATATATATATATATATATATATAGTCAACATCATTTACAAAACATTTCCTTTTTCGGTTCTACCAGACAAGCCTGACTAGAACAGGGGATGTACACTGGAGAAAGAAACATGGGGAACTCAGGATAGATATTCCCTCAAGATGAGTGATTGGAGTGGTGAGACTGGGAGGGTGGAGGGATGGTGGAGTAGAAAGGGGGAACAAATTTCAGGGATCTACATATAACCTTCTCTCTGGGGCATGGCCAACAGGGAAGTGAGTGAAGGGACACATTGGACAGTATATGATATGAAATAGCAATTTGCAAACTATTAAAGGTTCATGGGGGGGGGAGGGAGGAAGGGAAATATGAGGAGGTGGAACGGGGGCCCTAAGTGAAGGGAGGACGTTTTGAGAGTGATGATGGCAACAGGAGTGCAGATGAGATCTGCATACAATTGAAAATTTCCTTTCTCCTTGAGCCCTCGGCATCAGCTCCTCTTTGTTCCCTTTCTCCCCACCCTCCCACCTTTATGAATGCTTGATCAATTATATATTCTTGTTATTTCATATCTTACTCCATTCGTTGTCTCTCCACACCCACATTTCTATTAGTCATCGCCCTTGGAGGGGTATATATACAACCTCAGTTCCCTCTTCCTGCCCCTCCCTCCCCTTCTCCTCATGGCATTGCTACTCATTACTGTTTCTAAGGGAGTGCTGTGTCCCGGATTCCAAGTGTCTAGATCTCTAGTCTGTGCCAATGTACATAGTTAGGTCTAGCCAGATTTATAAAGTAGAACTGGGTCATGATGGGGGGGAGGAAGCATTCAAGGACTAAAGGAATGTCGTATGTTTCATCAGTGCTACACTGCACTCTGGCTGGATCATTCCTTCCTCGTGACCCTTCTGTGAGGGGATATTCCAATTGTCTACATATGGGCTTTCAGTCTCCACTCTGACCCCCCTCGTTCCAATCAATACAACTGTTTGCTTTGTATTTTTGATACCTCTGTAAAGTATCTTCAGGTTCAGATCGGAAATGATTGGCTTGACTTCTGTCCATCATCCATTGACCATAACTCAGTCACAACATCTCAATGTAGCTGCATAAGGGATTGGGACATGTAATCTTACACTATGTCATGAAAAGAAAATCCATAGAAGAACATCTTGCATTATCTCTGCTAAATCTACCCTCATTACCAAATATTTTGTTTTGTTTTGGTGGGCATCATTGCCTTTGGTGGTCATGGGAACCAAATATCTTGTTATTCTTTTTATGTGTAGACCCAGAGTCCCATTTTATTGAAAAGCAAACATTTCTATTGATTCTGATCCTCTTGGTCTACTAAGTTATCAATTAAAAACCATAACATTTGTTGCACAAATATCAAAGTAGAGGGTTAGCTTAGCGACAATTACAAGAGAACCAAAACAATCACTGACCCATCGCAATTCTGAAATTCCACTCAGCACCGAGGGGGAGGAACACTTCCCCCCTCCCGGGGTCAGAGGTATATCCTGCATTGAACCCTGATGCCACGCTTTTGAAACAACTCCTTTAGCTAGTTTCCTCTGTGTGATAGGAAACTCTGCACTCATTTCTCCTTTGCCAAATCTGACCTCTATCTCAGTGAGTTTGTCACATTGCGAGGGAAGCCGTTGGGATCTTTAAAGACCTTTTGTTGCTTGTAGAGGTTGGAGCCACAGGCATTTGTGTGTGTGTGTGTGTGTGTGTGTGTGTGTATCATGCAGCTAGAGGTTTTTTAGATTCGATTCATAGTTTCAAAGTCCAAGTTTCTGATGTAGTTGCTTTCGCTGTTTTCATATTCTAGCAGCTACACCCAAAGCGCTTTCCTAAATTTGGTTCTAAGATTTACTACTTTTGTAACCTCTGCCTCCCTTTGCATTTTTTCAACTTAATGACAAGGACCTTGAGGCTGCTAACCACCAGGTTTCCAACCTGAAACCACCACCAAGAGAGATGAGGCTTGCTACTCCCAGTCTCAGAAACACCCAGTGACAATTCTACTCTGTCCTGCAGGGCCTCTGAGTGGACTCGATGGCGGTGAGGTGGTTTGCTTGCTTGCTTGTTTTCTTCATCAATCTTGAGGCTCAAATCTAGGCGTGAATGAAATCGTCACACCCTAGTCACTTTATCTTACTAAGAACTTTTACCTAAATTTTCATGTCTCTTGATTACATGGTTTAGAAGCAGTGACTTTCTTGATCTAAATTGCTAGTTTTTTTTATTCCTTTTTATTTCTCCTTGAAGATCAACCAAGTATATCCTAAGGCTATCTGTTTCCTGTTGTGTAAACCAGTTAATTATTCCCTAACCCCATTGTAGGTAAAGAATTGGGCTTTCTCTTCTCTGCTAAGGAAGTTATCATATACCCATTGTCCTGTTTCAGAAAGTTTGTAATGCTGTGCTTCTCTATAGTCTATCCCATCACAATATTACCTCATTTCTGGACAAAAGAACATTTGACTCTGAATTTGTACCCTTCCAAAGAGTCACAGATTCATGAAAACAAAGGAGTCTTCCCCAACCCCTTTGAGGTCACATTCTGGGCATGCAGAATCCCCAAATTCCCTTTCCAGGAAACCTCACTCCAGGATGAATCTAAAGACTGCAAGGGTGTCTTCCTGAACTCAGCACCATCAATATTTGCATGCTAAGCCTGGGGAGGTGGCCAAGAAAATATTTTTCCTGCGAAATGAGAATGGAGTTGGCCATGTGCTAGAGGACCTACTTTTTTGTGGTCCTAAAATAAACCATTGACTTAGAAAAAGTGAAAGGACTTTTGTACTCTGTGCAATTATTTGGCATAAACTAGAATGAACAGGCATACTTCATTAGGAAGACTTGTGATACCTTGACAGAAAACTAAGATCTTGAAACATACCATATAGTCCTTCATATGTATTCTTGTTAAGAGTTTCACAAATTTTAGGAGTAGCCTACTCCCATTGTCATGACTTCATGACCTTAAAGAATCATTTTACAGTAAATCTTTTAGAAGTTTTTCAGGAAGGAACAAAACTAGACTTTGGTGTGGACAATCCATCATCTTAAACCGAAGTATACCTCTGCTTCACTCTCTACTTAAGATGTTTGCCTTGTTCTGGAGGTAAGACATCACACATCAGCTATGGTTTTTCCCCTCCCATTGCTTATTTTTTCTAAAAATATGATTTATTTTCTATTTTTTTATAATTTTCTTGGGGACTCTTACAGCTGCTACAACATTCAGTACATCATTTGTATTGAGCACATTTGCACACATGCTGCCACATACATTTCCAAACATTTTCCACTTGAGTCCTTGGTACAAGCTCCTCTTTAAAAAAAAAAAAAAAAAAAAAACTTCCCTTTCCTCTCCCTCTCCCCCTTTTTTTAATGGGGATCCATACAACTCCCAACACAATCCATACCAACATCAATTGTATTCAGGCCACATTTACACACCCATTGCCATCATCACCCTCAAAACATCCTCCCTCCCTCCAGGCCCCCAGTATCAGCTCCCTATATTACCCTTCCTCTCCCCCTTCCCCTTGAACCCTTAGTAATTTACAAATTGTTATTTTTTCATACTGTACACTGTACAATGTGTCCCAACACTCGCTTCCCTGTTGTCCATGTCCCAGAGAGGAGGCTACCTGTAGATCCCTGAAGTTGGTTCTCCCTTTCTATTCCTCCATCCCTCCATCCTCCTGATATTACCACTCCTATTACTAGTCTTGATGGATCATCTATCCAAAGTTTCTCATGTTTCCAACTTCACTGTACATCTTCTGGTCTAGCTGGATTTATGTGGTAGAATTGGGGTGATGATAGTGGGTGGGAAGCAGCATGGGAACTAGAGGAAGGTTGCATATTTCATTGCTACTACCCTGTATCTTAATTGGCTCATCTCCTCCTTGTAACCCCTCTGCAAGAGGATGTCACCTCACCTGTGGATGGGTTTTGGGTCCCCAATCTGTACTCCCCCTCATTAATAATAATATAATTTTAGCTCATTGATGCCTGACACCAGATCCCTTCACCACCTCATGATCACACAGGCTGGTGTGCTTCTTCCATGTGGGCTTTGTTGCTTCTGAGCTAGATGGCTGCTTGTTTACTTTCAAGCCTTTAAGTCCCCAGATGCTCCATCTTTTGATAGCTGGACACCATCAGCTTTCTTCACCACCTTTGCTTATGCACACTTTTGTCTTCAGTGATCATACCGGGAAGGTGAGCATCTTGGAATGCCAATTTAATAGAACAAAGTGTTCTTGAACCGAGGAGGTACTTGAGTGAAGGTCCAATGTCCATCTGTTGTCCTACTACTAACCCTATAAGTATGCACGTTAATCTCTTTTCCCAATCCTCCCTTATAAATGTATTCCCCCATGTACATACCTGTATTTGAACCTCTATAAATGCCCATTATCCCCCAGTTCCTTCCTCTATTTCCATTTGCTTCCCTCTTGTCCTGCTATCATGCTCAGTCTCCATTTGGGTTTCAGTATTTGCTGTTACGTTTGTCTTAATCAATCCCTATTGGCCTTCTTTCACCCACCTTTGTCCCTGAATTTTTATCAATTGTTATTCACTTTTTCCTGGGCTGGTCGACATCACCATTGCTTATTTTTTGTTGTAGAACTGTTACCACCATTCCCTAAGGTATAACCAAAGGAGAAGGTCCTTGGGAATATTTTGTGCTTTTGCAGGTTTGCCTCCCATATTTTTTCATTCTTGGTCCGATTAAATTTTCTGTATATTTTTGAGGTCTTCTCATCTCGTGTTCCTTTTTCATTGCAGCTAATCATTGTGCCTCACACTCCAATACATTGTTTAGCATAATGCTCTGATCATGGCAAAAGCCTAATGAATATTTGTTCAATTCTACCAATTTAAGTGGTAAACTCTTAAAATCTTTGCCAAAGGCACTGCGCTTTGAAATGTCACTGAATCCCTCCCCTTTTTGCAGATTAAAAAAGTGAAACTATATCAGGAATATCTTAACATAATTACATTTTTCTGCTCTGTTCCAAGCAAATATTTTACTATATGGGTTACTTCAGAAATCTGTAGGATAGTCACAAAACTACATAAGGAGAACTGATATTTGGTAGTTAAGAAAATCTACACAGACTTTTTAATATTTCTTGGGTTAAAGAACACCAACAGAGAACATCAGAACATGCCAATAATTACAGTTTGAAAAACATTTCCTCTTCGACATAACCCTTACATATTGATGTAAACATCAAAGCATACTGTGCATCATAGTCACGGAGTTGTGGAGACAAAAGAGACAGGTGCTGTGGGAAGTTTGAGAAACCAATTTCCTTGTAGGCTTTCTCACCCTGCTTTCCAAGAGAATCAGCCACCATCAGTTCTAAGACACAGGTCTCAGAGGAAATGGTGCTGATGCCTGGCAAGATTTCAACCAGTATTTATACTTAAGACTGTCAACCCTACTAGGTCAATCATGAGAAGACATTGCCAGAAAGCATGAAAGGTTAAATCCAGAAAGCAAATTCTGCCATGAATTTAGGTAGCGCATTGTCTGAAGTGGACCTCAGAGAATAGTTGAAACATGTAATCAATAGCTTCCCTTCAAGAAGAGTAAAAAGTATCTTAGAACATTTTCAATTTGTCAAGCACAATAAGGACACAGTTCTGATACTGGCCTCTTGGCTGCTTGAGAGATCTGTACTCAAAAGAGTCGCTCCCTCACTTAGTCCATTCCCTTTTATTATTGTTTTTGTGTGCATTCCAGTTAATCCTGAGTCCTAGAGACCCGATGTACAACAGCACAAAATAATATTGCCCAGGTTGGGAATATCCTCTAAGTTATATTTCAGCCTATTGTTGCCCCCAGAGTCTCAGTTCATCTTATCAAAAAAGCCTTCTTCTTTTCCACTTCCCTCTATTTTACTAAGCATGATGTCCTTTCCCAGTGACTGATCTTTTCTGATAACATGTCCAAAGTTCATGAGAGGAAGTCTTGCCACCCTAACTTCTCAGGAGTGTTCTAGCTGTACATCCTCCAAGAGAGATTTGTTTGTTCTCCTGTCAGTCCAAGTTATTTTTAATGTTTTTCTCCAAGACCATAATGCAACTTCATGAATTGTTCTTCAATTGTCCTCTTTCATTGTCTAACTTTCAAATGGACTGAAAGCAATTAAAAATGTATGGCTTGAGTCGGGCACACCTTCAAACTCAAAGTGAAGTCTGCACTCTTCAACACTTTTGAAAAGTCTTCAGCAGATTTGCCCAACACAGTATGCCATTCACTCTTTAATTGTGGCTTCTGAGTATTGATTGTGGTGGATTCAGCAAAATGAAATCCTTAACAACTTCAATATTTTCTCTGTTATCATGATGTTCATTTTTCCAGTTATATGGATTTTAGCTTTTATTACATTGAGTTGCAATCCACGTGACTTGCGTAGTCTTTGATTTTTATCAGCAATTGCTCTAAATCCTTCTCGCTTTTGGTGTGCAAAGTTATATCATCTGTATATTTCAGGTTCATGATAAATTTCATCCAATCCTGATGTACCATACTTCTTCATATATTCCAGTTTTTTCTAAGTATTTGGTCAGCATACAAATTGCATAACCAGGGTTAAAGAACTCATCCCAAATCCAATACCTTTCTTGCCATTAAAGCAGACATATTTTCTTGTTTTAACAATGACCTCTTGGTCTATGCATCGGTTCTACATGAGTGCATCAAAATGTTCTGGAGTCTCCAGTCTTATCAATGTTATCCATAGTTTGACGATATAAAAATCTAATGTCTAAATAGTCAATAAAACTAATCTTTCTGGGATTCACTGACTTCAGCCAAGGTCCATCTGAAGTTAGCAATGATATAAATTTTCACTTCTCCTTTATTCTTGGTTGTAGAAAACAAAGCAGTCCCAACTCCATACATTTAAATATATATATATATGTGTGTGTGTGTGTGTGTGTGTGCGTGTGTGTGTGATTATTAACTTTGGCCAAAGAGGATTCAGTTGTGTTGGAATTTTCTGTACTACCTGAAGCTAAACCTAGTTGCGAATTAGCCAGCCAAGGTTGAGTTTTCTGCTACCTGGATTCACGGCAGAGTTTACTTTCTGGATTTCAACTTTCATGCTCTCTGGCAATGTCTTCCCATGATTGACCCAGCAGGGTTGACAGTCTCAGTAGGTGATACAAAAGACCTAAATCTCCAGTCATGAAATTCCTATTGAAAGTAACAATCTATCTGCCTTCTGTTGTTCATCCCATGGGGTCAAATTTGTCTCTTTCAGACTGTAGCAAGTTCATGCAAGAATAATGGTGATAAATTGGAACAGACCCTTCCACTCCAGATTATTAGGCAGGTTTAAATCAAGTAAAGGGAGTAAATTCTGGACATAAGACACAATAAGCATGGAGATATAAATATGTCCTGCATCCCATTTCAGCTGGAAGTAGCCATATTGGTCATCACCCAATATGCCCAATATCCTGAAAGAGTCCTGCTCTCTTTAGGGGGAAATGTGAGGGTCAGCCAAAGGCTTGGGGAATCCATGAGGTCTGAATGACCTGTCCTGTATGACCTCACATGATGCATTCTGGTGGCTACGTACTGATAATTCATCCCACCACCTCTTCACCTGATCCATTCCACCAGTCACATAAAGGACAACAATGGGTCTGGTGGACCTGTTCCAAATTGTCTCATATTAACCATTCCGTAGATCATATCCAGATAACTTATTGACTAACACTGCACCTCACATGATAATGAGGTTCACAAGTGTTGGATTATATGACCAACCATTATGCTTGAATTAGGACCCATCAGGATGCAAAATCAGGGCTAATAGGAAAGTAAGATAGGGGCTGATGTGAGCCAGTGAGTTCCTGCCACCTAACCCCTATAAAGTTAAACATGATACCACTAGACCTTGTCACCTTCTTCAAATCACATGGTGACCCACTTTATGACTCGAGTTGAAGTTGTTTGTTAAAAATTTCCCCTCCGCTTTCAATAAACAAATAAAGCCTTTTACAAGTTTCATTCTATATGAGGGGGTACCAAAAAAACCCACACAATTCAATGCTCATTTATTTTTTTATTTTGCTGCGAGGGGAGATAGTACATTTGGAGTTCATTTCGTCAGGTCAGACTGTTCATCAAACTTTCTATTTAGAAGTTCTGAAAAGAGTGCCTAACAGTATGCAACAAAAAAAGGCCTGATTTGGGGCAGACAGGGACTGGTTTTGCCATCAGGACAATGCACCTGCTCACACAGCCATTTCAGTGCACCAGTTTGGGACAAGAAGCAGCAACATGACTCATGTGCCCCACTCACCTTAGTCAGCTGACCTCGCTTGAAAACGTTTTATTCACACTCAAATCTCACTAAACTTATGACAGTCCGCAGTGGAAAGCCACCTTACGAACTATATGGAATATGTCTGGACACTCAGTTTACATATAAAAACCCCTAGTGGAGGGAAACATTATGAATGTAAAGGATGTGGGGAAATGCTTCCTATATCAAGGTTCAGCACTAAGTAAACATTTCAGAACTTACAGTGGAGAGAGACCAGAGACCTTATATCTGTAAAGTACGTGGGAAAGCCTTCAGGCAGTGCTCATGCCTCAATGAACATAAGAGCATAGAGCAGAGAAGCCAAATAAATATAAAGAGTGGGGGAAACCATTTAGCAATTCTGTAGCTCTAACTAAACATCAAAAATATCACAGTGGAGAGAGGCCTTCTGTATGTCAGGACTGTGAGAAAGATTTTACTTAAGTCTCACCACTCAGTGAATACAAAAGGACGCAGTGAGGAGAAGCCTTATAAAGGTAAAGAAAGGGGGGAAGCCTTGGATTCTCCTGTAGCACTCATTAAACATAAACTAGTTCACAGTGAATAGAGGCCTTAAGAATGCAAAGAATGTGGGGGAAGCCTTTATTCAGTCCTCATATCATAGTAAACAAAAGTACCCATGGTGATATTTAAATCCTGGGAATTGGGGTATGCTTGAACTCACCTGTCAGTACTAGTATTTCACAATGGAGAGAAAGGCCTTGGGAAGGTGAAGACAGCATGAGAGCCTATAGTTGGTCCCCACACCTCACTCAGCAGAAACCAATGTACAATGTGGGGAAATATTCAGTCACACGTTATCTTCGCAACAGAAAATAACACCTTACAAAGAAGGCTTGAGTATTAACTGTGAGAGCATTTGTTATTCTTTCTCAGGAAACAAAAAGTCATCTGGAGAAATATCAATGTAATGATGTGAAGAACACTACCTCACTATATATATGTGAACTCATAGTAGAGAGAGGCCTTAGGTATGTAAAGAATGAGGTCAGTTCTTCATTCTTCCAGAGCTTTTTGAAGATGAAAGAATAAAATATAGGTGGACTAATGTTGGAAAGCTTTTGGCCATCCCTTGTCCTTTTGAAAAATAAAAGTACATGTGATGGAGCTCAAAGTATGCTTTCTTGAAAAGTTTTATCACTTATCCCACTACTTTCCTAAGATAATGATAGTGATTTGTGCAAACAGAAATCTTCACTAATTACCTTTTCAGGATGTACAACAAATCACCCTTCAAATAAAGCATGTATATATACGAAGGGGTTGTTTTGTTTTTTAAAAAATTAAATACATAGCTTTGGGAGGGGAACTTCCTGATTTGGGGGGTACCCCCTTGTCGTTCCTACAAAGTTATAAACAGCCAGTCAACATGTCCAGAACCCTCTGCCACTATCCTGCTTCAACATGAATGCAGTGACTTCTCAGATTTTTTGTGTGTGTACTTTGGGGAGCTGAGAGTATGTTTTCTTTCTTTAAAAAACCATCTTATTGGGGGCTCATAACAATTCATGCACCAATTGCATCAAGCATATTTGTACATGTTTCCATCATTATTTTGTAAACATTGACTTTTTTTGAGCCCTTGATATAAGCTCCTCTTTTTTCCCTCCTTCCCTCCACCTCCCATCCTTGTGGACCCTTGATAAATTATAAATTATTTTCATATTGTACACCACCTGCTGTCTCCCTTCCCCTATGTTTCTATTGCTTTTCCCTTTTGGGGAGGGGATGGTATGTGTGATCATTATAATCAATTCCCCTTTCCTCCCCTCTCCCCACCTTCCCCCTACCCTCCCAGTATAGCTACTCCCATTTTTGTGCCTGAGGTTTTGCTGACCTGGATTCCATGTATCATGTGCTCTTATCTGTACCAGTGTACATATTCTTGTCTAGCCCTCAGTTAAAGGCAGGATTATCAAGCCCTCATGATAGTGGGGAGTGAGGAAGTTTCCAGAAATCAGAGGAATATTGTATTTCATTGAAGCTATACTGCAACCTAGATGCCTCATTCCTTCCTTGTGACATTTCTGTGAGAGTACGTCTCATTGTCTACAGATGGGTTTGGGATCTCTTCTCCAACCCACTTTGTTCTCAAGAATATTTGTTTATTTGTAGTCTTCTGATGCCTTTTACCTGATCTCTTTGACACCTCATGATCACAAAGGTTGGTGTGCTTCTTCCATGTGGGCTTGTTGCTTCTTTGCCTGATGGCTGCTTGTTTAGCTTCAAGCCTTTAAAACTCCAGATGCTGTCTTTTGATAGATGGCACCATCATCTTTTCTCACCAAACTTGCTTATGCCCCCATTTTGTCTTCAGCAATCATGTAGGGAGGGTGAGCATCACAGAATGCCCGTTTGTTAGAACAAAATGTTCTTGCATTGAGGGAAGGCTTGGATAGAGGTACAGAGGCCCTCCAGTACTTCAATAGATTGCCATATGTACATAGGCCAATGCTTACATTTTATGAATGTATTTAGATATGCACACACTGATGTTTATTGTTATTCATAGCTTTGCTCCCAGGTCTTTCCTCAATTTCCTTTTACCTTCCTCCTTTCCCAACATCATGTTTTGCCCTTCTTCTTCCTCTTAGTAATTTCTCTCAGCTAGATGGCAATTGTTCCAACACCTCCAAAATCTCTAAGACCTCCTCCTTGCTGATTTTTAATTCCCTAGTAGTTCCCCTGTCTGTGGAGTTGTTTGATCACTGCTCCCTTCCCCTGCCTCCTTCTTCCCGCAAGTCCCTTCAGAACTGTCGATCACATTGCTTTTCCCCCTCATGCTTGATTACCATGCCTATCTCATATATGTAGGCATACCAACAATAACAGAGACAAAACAAAGAGAAATAAAAAAATACGCCCCCAAGAAATAAAAAATAAAGCATACATAATTCCAGGCCAGCCTGCTGACCTCTATGGCTATCTCCCCACTAATCCTTAGGGGCTCCAAGAATTGCCCCTCCTAGACTGAAGTCACTGCTGGAATTCCTCAGGCACTTTGTAGCTTTGCTTTGCTCCCTTTACTGATCTGTTATGTTCCCTTCTTGCTTCGTCCCTCTGTGAAGCGTTCCAACTGGACTCTCCCTGCCATGTGTCCCCAGTATTATCCTCTCTCACAGAATGTTGCAGTGAGGGGTTTTCCTGTCTCCAGCTATTGTTTGCCCTCGCAGCTCTTTGCAGGAATATCAGCCTCCAGGCTTTAATTTTCCTGACTGTCTTCCCCATTTGTTGAAGTCTGCCTGATTGTCCTCAAGATTGCTCGTAAGACCCTCTGCCTCTTCTTGTCTACCACAGAAGTCCATGATCATGTGTTTGGCTTCTGTTACACCTCATCCATTAGTTCTTGTGTTTTCCTTCATCAGCTCTCTCAGGGACTTCATCTCCTCTATCATTGTGTTCTTATTCTTTGTTGCTTCTCTCATGTCTTGTATTACTCCAAGCAGCATTTTGAAGGTGGGTTTTTATGGCAGTTTGTCTGATTCTTCTATGAAACCTGTTAGGTTGTTAGGTTTGCAACTTCCTCTGCTGTTGCATTTTGTCTTGATTCCTTATTGAAGGTGCTGAGGTATGTTGCTGTTTGTCCAAAGAGCCCTGATCTATTTCTCTATGTGTCTGGTAAGAGTATTTTTGAGGACTACCTGTGGCCTACTATGATAGTGGATCAGATGACTAGGTAGGCAGGGTGCCACAGCTACTCAGTGGCTGCCAGTGGAGGAGAGGGGTCTCAGAGGGTGACCTGAGGCAGGTGACCATGGGCATGCCACTGGGCCACATTGGGGTAGGCCTGCTCCATGGGCATGTGCCTCGTTCTGGACTGTCTGGCCACAATTTGCAGTCTTTTAAAGACTCTCTGTGGAGCCCCAAACTGGTAGAGCCTGTTTTTTTGCCTTAGGCTGTGGGTATCAGAACCTGTTGGATTTTTTCAGTTTTGTCTTGTTTTGTTTTCTTAAAATCCTAGTCTGTGTTTTGGGGATTAGAGTTCTGGATAACTTGTGCTCACTTTGGCAGCACATATACTAGAGTTCTGGATAACTTGCCATGTTAATGCTATGCTTATGGGCAGTTTCTGGAGGCTTGCATTCAAAGTTACACAAAGGAACACAGCCTGGAATTGAAAGCATCGTGGGTTTTTTGTTTTAACTTTTTTCTTTTTTATAATGGACTTGTGTGATGTGTTGGTATTGGGGTTGTACTGTGCTGTACTCCCATGGAGGGGGGGCCAGAGTAGGGGAGTGTGTTTGGGGCTGGCTGGATCTGTACTTCCCTCTAGCTGCACTCCTGTGCCACTCATGACTCTTTGCTGCACAGCTCTGCAAGTTGTGTCCTGGGGATCTGCCGTCTATCACCGGTAAATATCCCAGGAGGTCTTCAATTGCTGTGAATTAGTGTCTAATTACCTATCATTACCCACTCTGGCAGGCATGGAGCTGGGTAGAGGAGGAAAGGGGATGACTGATGTAGTCACTCCATTCCTGGCTGGGGAGGGAGTGGCAATACTAGAGACTGCAGGAGCAGGGAGGATAGCAGAGAGTGGAACTCCAATGTGAGGTCTTATGTCTCATTCTCAGAAGCTCTCTGTGAGTCTTTTAGACAGCAGCCTGGGGAAATGACTACATGCTGCAGGTACCTGATCTTGGGCTCAGGAAGAGGTGGCAGACGCTGTCCCAGTGGATCTGCCTAGGGATTATCAGAGCCCCAGGGCAGATGCAGTGAAATTAAGAGCATGTCATCGAGTTCTCCTACTGCTCCATGGGCAAAAGATGCAGGGAGAGGGGGGAATCTGAATATTAGTACATCAAATCTATTTTTAGCGCCCAGCCTCCCAATATTGGTTTCCTTGCCTCTTAATTTTATAGTCTAACAATTTTATGGTCTAGCAACAGGGACTCCAGGGGTGATTCTACCTGGACACCATCTTGACTCCTCTTCCCTCCATGATTTCTTATACTGTCAAAAAGTTCAACTGTAAATGACTTAAAATAGGATTTTAAGCAATTCTGAGTAGGATCAGAGAAAATATGAATGACTGAAAAGCAGACTTTTAGGCTTGGGGGTGAAATTAAAGAAAAAAAACTTTAGGTACCAGAATTTTAACAGATAAAGCAAGCCTTGCTTCAAAAAATTTTCTGAGTTCCCTCTGCATAGCAGGTCCCACTGGGCTCACACTTCACGCCAATGTATTTTTTTGTATTGCTTTGAACCCTAGGTTTTCTTGGAAGACCACAGTAGGACAGGAAGCCTAGGGTCACTGGTTTCTGAGATCCTACTTATCTACTTTTCTGCTTCTACCACTAGAAAGGTGCTAATGCTCAAATAATGGCAGACTAATGTCTTGTCATGTGCAGAAGACTGTCAAGGAACAGCTCCAACAAATCATTGGGAACTTTACTAGAACCTTGCTATTCTGCAGGGAATATTCTCTTGAGTCACTGAACATGAAAGTACTGGCATCTCTCTAGTCAAAGAAAATAATCTTCATGTTGAAACATAATAAAGAACAACAACTCATGAGAGAAGAACATCCCCAACCTGGATCATTAACATAAGTAATCATCAGTCAGGCATTGATGAAGAACGCTGGTGAGACTTCTTTCTCTCTTATTTATTTGGTCTTAATTCTAAGGTCCCTACTGTGGCCTCTGAGAAGAGAGAAAATACTCAATGCAGACAAGACAAAACCTTGCTTGCATTTAATTCTTAGTATCAATACAGAACATGAGAAAATGTTGAAATGTGAAGATTTTAAGTGGAAAGTGTCAGAGAAATTCCCAGAAGCACTATTTGTTAGTTGCCCATCTTCTCAGAAACAGCTCTCTTGGATTCCTTAAATCCTTGCAGATGAAAACTTCCTCCTGCCATGAAAGCAGGCTCAGCGCTCACTTGAGTGGTCATTCCAATGGGGAAGAAGGGACCCACGGAGAGAACCTGGACACCATCTTGGAAAATTCTTTCAGAAACCCGTGTCTTCTCTTGGCTTTAGTGAAGTCACGGTGGTCTGCAATGAGTCTTTGCCATAATAGTCTTGTACTGGAAATCAATATGTGCCTGTCTCCCTACGGGGGACTCTACTACTCTAGGAAATCCAAGGTGGAGACAGGCATTTCGTGTCTGGAACAATGTCTCTACAGGTCTTCAGAATAAATGCCAGTGTGACCAAAAGAAGCAAACAAGGCAGATTTTTTCCTTATGCCAGATTTGCACAGACATAATATTTGCACAAGACATAATATTAACTGAAATATGGTGTTGTACTCTTCTCTCATTAAAAGCTTCAAATATATTCGATGGATCACCCATCCCTGTCCATAGTAGATCATCTCACTTCCAAGCCAATGTCAGTCATGAAAAATAATCTTGCCCTTCAGTATTTTGAAAAGTCTAGTGCAGACCATTCTAAATCAAAACTAACCCTACATCAAATTAAAATGTTTCCCACAATTCAGCTCAGATTTATTTTCACTCTGGGATATCAGCTTTGGGGGAGGTATCATTTATTGCCTTTATCTTTGTCCAATGCCCTACCTAGCTAACTCCACTCAGTACCCACTCTGGATTCTCAAGGTACAAGAAGGATGAGATGAAAAAAGCAAAAGGTTTTCTATTTTACTAGCACTGTTAGAGTTCTAAAGGTGCTTAAAAAGCCTCCATTAGATAAATAGGAATCCTGGTGACAGAGGTTGAGTGGGGCTGCTAATCAAAAGAATAGCAGTTCAAAGCCACCAGCTAGTCCTCAAGAGGAAGACAAGGCTTTCTACTCCCATGAAATTTCGTCTCAGAAACCCACAAGGGCAGTACAGTCTGTCCTGTAGGATCTCTTGTAGTCAGAATCAACTCAGTGACAGTGAGTTTGATTTGGTCAGGTGAATACTAACTTTATCTTAGGGGGGCATGACTATGGGTGTATTGAAGACTTCTTAGGAAACTGGTATGTGACATCATTTTCTAACTCAGACAATGCACCCATGACTGAACTCTTGTGACCCCAGTCCTATCAGTTCATATTCTGGCAATTTATCTCTTGGGTCATTTAACCCAGAAGTCAGTGGTTTTGTGCACTGTCCTGTCAAGAGACTTTGATCCCTAGCTCCTTCTACAACTTCATGTGATTCTTCAGGGGTACATTCTTGCTCCTCAAAGCAGTGTGGTATTACACTGATGGTGTACTTCTGTGCACTGCCCAGCCAGGTGTCACTCTTCTCCAGGGAACCCATAGAACTTTCTAGAGAACTCTTCAGTGCTCTTAAAGCAGCCCATGGAAACCTAATGGATTTTTGGACCCCAGCAAGCATTCAACCATGGATGTGGTATTGATCACACCAAGAAGACTACGTCAAAGTCTGGTTTCATGATTTTATTGGGTCATCTGGTCTGGCTAATGGATGAGAACAGTAAGAATCAATGACCTCTTTTCTTTCATCTTTTCCTCTCCTTAGGGAAGAAATCCACATCTAGCTTTACTCCTATAAATTCATGTCAAAATAATTCACCTACTCTTCCAATTTAGAAGATAGGCCTGAAGAATGGATGCAAATATTGCTAAGACCAGTTTCTTCTGGGTAAGTTCAAAATGAGCAGCTATGGATTGTGAACTCTTTGGGGGTCAAATGACCCTTTCACAGGGATGGCCTAAGAGCATATCAGAAAACACATATTTCTGATGGTCTTAGGAACCAAGACACTGCTCCTCTATCCACCCACATGCATATAGGCCCACATACAAGTGTAGGTGTGGAGACTGTTACCCATGCTACACCATGCTTCAAGAAAAAATTTAATTTATTTGTAACTAGAAATAAATATTTTACAATATATAATTACATATTGCTTTTGTGATACATCACTAGTCTTTCATTATGTTCAATTTGTAACAATAAACATACATCCTGCATATCAATTCAAAAGAGTAGCAAAACAATCACAATTAAAATAGTAACAAAATTATAGCTATGAAGTAACAACAAAAATAACTTTATGGTTGGGGGTCACCCCAACGTGAAAAACTGTATTAAAGATGGAGCTATGAGGAAGCTTGAGAACCACTGCTCTAAATGAATGTGGACTTGTGTCCATTGCTTTAAGTTTTTAGCTGAAATTTCAGTATGGTAATGGACGTCTCTTTTCTTATGCACGTTCACAGCTACTGCCTCTTCCAGCATGAGGTCTCTCCCAACTAGGATATCAAAGTCACAGGTGAGATGGTGCAATGGAGTATCTTCTTCAAAGGGTGCTCTTCCCACCTCAACTAATGAAGATGAGTCTTGGGCTCTGACGTTTTGCTCAGAGTGACATTGTCCAGTCTGTGTGCATGCTGTGTACTTTTGTTCTTCTGTGGGAAACTGGGGAACCTCTCCCCTGAAGGACTGCTAACCAATTTCAAAGGAGGTTCAGAGCTCCTGGAGGAGTCTTGATTCGTTTACTTCTGCAAAATTCTGAAGCATTACATCATGAAAACTGGCTACATACAAGAAATAGACAGTCCTTAACCCACAACACATGATTCCTAAGTGTCAAACATTTCTTATAATCTCAAAGAAAGCCAGCAGGTAGTTAATGCCAGGAGGGGTGTGTGGATCTTACTTAGTCTGTTCCACTCTCAGTTCCCCACATGTGATGTATTAGGGACATTTTCATCTTACTTAGGCCCAGTTTGTTCTTGGCTTATCTGCCCCTTTTGTTGCTGTGACATTGGTATGTAAAATCTAACTCAATATAAGGCATACTGTAACCGAGTAAAACTCATTTCCAGAAAACTCTAAATATGTTAGTTTATCTGTGGGTTAAATAGTCCTAAAAGAATGCAGCAGCATTCATATACTTCCATGTTCACCCATCAAACAGGTCAGTACGAGACACATAAATGATCAGTTGGGATTCATTCTCAACACTCTGGCAAATAATGAGGGTTCATATGAAAAATGTCCTGAGTAGGAGAGAGAAGAGGGCTGAGCTTCAGTCAGGGACAATCACTGGGGCAGTTTCAAGTTGGGGCCAGCTTCCTGGTACTGGTGCTAGAGAAGAAGAGGGGACACAAGAGGGAAATGAAGACTCTCAGCCTGCATCTCCTGTCATTTGATGGCTGTGAGGAACCAGCTCCACCTGCCAAAGGACTGGTGACCCATAGAGGTAAACTATTCACATCACGCTCACTCAGATATCAACCTGGCCTCACAACCTCGCCGGTCTCACTATCTCCTCCAAACCCTGGCTTTGTCTCCTTTTTCAGCCCACTTTTGTTCTCTGGGCTTCACAGGTCAATGTGTTTTTCACATTTGGATCTTCCAGATTTTCAGAGCTCAGATTTCCCTGGTGTCTTGGTTCTGTGAGTCAGTCAATTCCTCCCTCACCATCCTATTCCCACCTCCTCACGATGAGATCATTTCCACTTGACTCCAGAGAATCTCGTCCATCCCTTATTTCTGTCTTAGTTCTGTTCCAATCTAGGTGGAACTGATGTTCAAAATATTTAACCACTGGTATATAGGATGGAAGGATCCCTGGTTGCATATTGGTTACACCTTGATCTGATAATCACGTGGTCAGCAGTTTGAAACCACCAGCCCCTCTGCAGGTGCCTTCAATAACCTTTGACAGTGTGCACCACAACTAAAGCACGTCGATTCTTCTTCAGTCTTCCTCATTCACTGCCCAACCTTCCCATGCTGTAGCTTGGGCCAGGGGCACCTTAGTCCTCCAAGTGACATCCTTGCTTTTCAATAGTCTAAAGAGGGCTTGTCGTGCAGCATATCCACCCAATGCAACACATCTTTTGATCTCTGGCCTACTGCTTCCACAGGCATTATTCCAAGCAAGAAAAAAAATCCTTCACAGTGTCAATCTTTTTTTCATTTATCATGACACTCCCTATTGGTCCAATTGTGATGATTTTGATCTTCTCTACATTGTGGTGCAGTCCATACTGAAGACTGTTATCTTTGATCTTTGTCAGGAAGTGCTTCAAGCTCTCCCCACTTTCAGCAAGCAGTGTTGTATCATCAGCTTATTACACTGTTGCTAATGAGCCTTCCTCTGATCCTGATGTCACATTCTTCTTCTTCTAATCCTGTTTCTCTGATTCTTTGCTCAACACACAGATTGAATAGGTATGGTGGGAAAATATAACCTTGGCACACACCTGTCTTGATTGATGTGGGATGTGTCCCTTAAATCTAAGAACTGTGCAATGAAAAAGCCCTAAGTCCCGGCGAGGATTGATGTCAATGGCTCATGAAAGTCTCCAGGACTTACAGATGCTGACAAAGAAAGTCACTCCCCTGCAGCAAGGCCCCTAGTCTCCTAAACCCACGCATGTTCCTTAAAGCTAGCCAGCTGTGGTATTTCTGCTCCGCCAGCACTAGATAACTAAGACACTCCCCCAATCGAAGACCAATTGGTATTCAAATGAGATGCCCTCAGCAATTCCAGAATATGAATTCTCTTCCAGTGGTCAAGGGCTACTTATGTAGATAGTCCTGATTAAGATACCAGCCATTTCCTGGAAATAAAAACCCATCTGGAGGTGTTTGGGAACCCAAAGTGTCATCAACACCAGCTGGCAATTAGTCTCCAGGGAAAGCTTTGCTTTGAGTGTTGCCGTTGCTGTCTAAATATACCCTGCATCAAAGTTAAATGCGGATATGCTGTCTATTTCTCACATCCCCTGGGGCAGCCAGTGTAAGACGAAGATCAGGCTAGCATCACTTGATGTAGGGTTTCCATGAAAAAAGAGCTGCAGATCACATCAGCTCATCGGCACCCCGCACCCACTGGTCTGGGCCCTAGGCGGTTAAAATAGATTTATCTCTTTTCTCTCCAAGAAAGACTAAGGATATCTTGTGTGTTTCTTATTACTGAATTTGCATAGTAAATAAAGCTAATGTTGGATGGAAAGTCACAGATTAAAAATCTGCTTTAAAAATCTACTTTAGCCATAATGTCTTGCCCACTTCTTTGGGTTGAAATCAAAGCATATGTTTTAATTAGATTTATTGGATATTAGATTGTTTATGCATATTGTAAAGTTACTTTATGTATATGGTTTTCCCCTAAAATGCAAACGAATACTCCATTACAGAGAATATATTACTACTTATTGCATAAAATAGCTTCCTCAGAAGGCAAGGGCCTTGTGATCATTTATGTTAGCAGATTTGTGTGCATCTCCAAGCTATGAGGAGGAGGTAGGTCTGGTCTGAAAGAGGAAATGACAGATCAACTAAAGAATAAGAATATAGTGCAATCAAACACCAAAAGGGTTCAGTATGGTTTGTTTTACAATTTTAATTTTATTTTACTGGGGTTACAGCTCTTATCACAATCCATACATATATCCATTTTGGCAAACACATCTGCACATATGGTGTCATTTTTTCAAAACATTTTACTTATACTTGAACCCCTGACATCAGCTCATTTTTTCTCTTTCTTTCCCCACCTTTCCCCCTCCCCCATGCTCCCTTGATAATTTATAAATTATTTTTATTTTTCTCATGTCTTACACTGACTACTGTCTCATTTCACTCACTTTTCTGTTTATTCATTCTGAGAGGTTTATCTTTTCTGGGTTTCCTGTGCTATGACCAGTATGCGTTTTCTGGACCAGTATGCGTGTTCTCGTCTAGCCAGATTTGTAAGATAGGATTGAAAGTCTTGGTAGAGGTAGAGGAGGGAGGGAGCGTTAAAGAACTAGAGGAAGGTTGTATGTTTCATGGGTGCTATACTGCACCCTGACTGGCTCTTCTCTTCCTTGTGGACATTCTGAAAGAGAGTGTCCAATTGATTACTGATGGGCTTGAGGTCTCCACTCTTCCTCCCCCCTCATTCCCATTGATATGCATTTTGTTTGTTTGTTTGTTTGGGGGGGTCTTTGATGTCTGATACCTGATCCCATTGACACCTCATGATCACAAAGGCTGTTGTGTTTCTTACATGTGGGCTTTGTTATGTCTCAGCTAGATGGCCACTTATTTTCAAGATGTTAAGACCCCAGATGCTGTATCTTGGGGGGGGGGGGGGGAGCATCACTGCCTCTGGTGGTTGTGGGCGCTACCCAGTGTTGCTCCTGAGAGCCACTGCTGGATTTGAACCGCCAAGCCCGCGGACCGCAGTCCCGCACGCAACCACTTACACCACCAGGGCTCAGCCCCCCCAGATGCTATATCTTTTGATAGCCGGACACCATCAACTTTCTTCACCACATTTGCTTATGCACACATTTTGCCTTCAGAGATTGTATCAGGGAAGGTGAACATCACAAAGTGCCGTGTTAGTAGAACAAATTGTTCTTGCATTGAGGGAGTACTTGAGTGGAGAACCAATGTCCATCTGCTATCATAATACTTTATAAATAAATGCATGTACATAGATCTAATCCATTGCCATTGTATATAAATGTACATATATACATGCCTGCATTTAGACCTTATAAGTGTCTGATCTTTATTTCCTTATACTTTCCTCCCATTGCACTATCAGCTACATTGCCCTCGATTGAGCCCCTCCCTCCCCCACCCCCAAGCATCCCATGTCCTCCTCTCCATCAAATTTAGCTCACTTAATTCTTCCTTTGTTAGTGGGCTTTTTGGCACTCCCTCTCTTTTTTTCCCCCATCTCTCCCTCTCCCGTGTACCCCTGGAACCATCAATCCTATTGTTCTCTCCTCTGGATTGTTCATCCCACCTCTCTTGTCTAGATAGACATGCATAGACAACAATACAATATCTGAGGCCCACGGGGAAGTGGTCATATGGTGCAAGAAACAAGAAGTCAAAAAAGCCAATCAATTTCAAACCAAAAAACATCAAATCAAACTCACTGTCATCGCATCAATGCCAACTCATTGTGATCCTGTAAGACAAGGTAGAAATGCTCCTGTGAGGTTTCTGGACTAACTCTTTCTTGTTGTAGACAGTCCCCTCATTCTCCAAGGAAAACTAGCTGTCCCAATCAGTTTGGGTGCACCTAAGAGTCAGTAGGATACACACTTCAAACACTCAAAACCACTCGTAACAACCTATCACCCTTACGCTTAGAAATATTTCCAAGATTTTTTGTACAAAGTGCTCTGGCCCTCTCACCCTAAAGGCCATTATTATTCTCAGTCACTTTACTCCCCAAAGTTATCTGTGCCCATTTTGCTTTGAATATTTACACCTTCCTCTGACACAACTTCAATTTTCCCTTTCAGTTGGGTCGTTCATAAAGTTAGAAACAAGAGCACTATTTTGACAAGAGACATGTTTCGCCAGGCTGCTGTCCAGGACCAGGGGTCCTGGAAGGTCGGGACTATGGAAACAGGTCAAATAGACCCAACTCACTGCTGTTGAGTCAGTTCTGACTAATAGAGACACTAAAAGCCAAAGTAGAACTTCTCCTTGGGGTTTCAGGGACTTTAGATCTTTGCAAGAACAAAGAACTCCCTCATTCTCCCATAGAAAGTTGGTGGGTTCCAACTGCTGACCTCATGGTTAGAAGCAGACTGCCTAAACCGCTACACCACCAAAGAGCCGTCAGGATGAATATCAGTAATCAAAGACTTAGTTCTCTTAAGCCAAGAATCTGGATCTGTGCGGGGCCAGAATGTAAGCGTCACCAGTACAGGTGGGGAAAACAGCTGCGTTTCTGAATGGGGTTGATTGGGAGGAATCAAGGAAAATGAGCTAAGATTGCCTGTTGGTTTCTATTGTCTTCTGAAAGGTGTCCTGAGTAGAAGCATGCAGCAAGGAACCTGATGGCAGATGGATGGGTAGGGTGTTCACCACTGATCCAAATTTGGTCAGCTCAACCCCCAAAACTCATCTTCCTAGTCACTCACTCACTCACTCACTGCCATCAAGTCCATTTCTAATTCATAACAAGCTGGTGGCAAAGTGATTAATTATTGACTCCTAACTAACTTCAAGGTCAGCAGTTTGAGACTACCAATGGCTGTGTGGGGACAGATGGGGATTTCTACTCCTGTAAATATTTACAGTCTTGGAAAGCCATGGAGGCAGTTCTACCCTATCCTATCAGCTTTTCCCATTTCTCTTGCTCGATATTGTATTATTAGCCTCCACAAAATAGTGCACATTGTTCATGGCTGCTTTAGCATAAGCAGGAACAGTTTTCAACTTTGTAAAAACACTTGTAAGAAACATCCATCCACAGTCCCACCTTGGCCCATCAATTCTCCTACCACCGCTGGGCCTGCATCTGACTCTAGTCTACAACCAAGCCTTTGATGAAGAACAGTGTAGTTAAGCTGCTTCTATCACAACTCCTCCTGGTCCCTCTGACTCCCACCGCTCATCTAGTAGCACTTATCTTTGGGGTCTCTACCGATTCACCTGAAAGAGCGCTGATGCTTGGGCCTGGTGGGTGGGCTAGCACTGTGCAGAACCACGTTGGCTATTTTCTACACTTGAGAGCCTGGGCCCTCAGACTGATGGCTAGGCCCATACATCACTCCCTAAGGGGAGTGAAATACCTCTGGTGTGTGCGTTCGGTTAGCATGGCCATCTGGCCCCCTCCACCCTGGGCTCCCAAGCCCAATTCATCTCTGAGTACCTCACATTGTAGGACTGAACTTCTGCTTTGGGTCTTCCAATTCCTCTTCAGTTTCTCCAATCTGATTCTCTACACTGACTAATTCCAAAGGACAAAAGCTGTGACCCTCACCCCAGTCAGATCTGGACTATAAAACCCAGGGCCCCCTCTAGTGGAAAAGCCATTTACACACACACACACGCACATGCACACACACACACACACACACACACACACTTTCTCTTGCCCCTCTCTAGGGTCAAATCCAGATCCAGAGCAGAACCCCCTCAGCCCCTCACCCCAGCCTTTCAACCTGTCCCAATTTATCATGCCTCAGCTCATGTCTTGGCCAAAGAACCCCTTGTAGTTCTCTCCAGGATAGCACAGTTGCATTATATTGTCCTTTTGCTTTAACTTTACCACCTGGTGTTGTAGGCTATGAACTCCTGATCCCTTCTATGCCCTGAGTGAAAATGGGGTGCCTAGCCCAGAGATGAATCATGAGAATTCTCCATAGGACTGTGGGTGAATGAATGGGACCATGAGTGAATCTTTTTTGTTAACCCTTGTAGGTCAGGCTAGACTTCTCAGAATTCCTAAACCTTCCATGACCACAGACCAACCTCCTGAGGAGAGCTTGTTGGACCTTCCAGGAGATCTGAGAAGCTGTGCCCATGCCACCTCACAAGCAGTATCCACTACTGGACTTTGTGGCCAGGATGGACCCAAGTTCTAGTGAAGATGATATCAGACCATCTAGCAATAATATCTCAGCCCTCCTGACCACTCCCCCTCTTCTGAGAACCACAGGATCTTCTGACCACTCCCTTCTCTTGTGGAGACTAAACTGTCTGGTAATACTCAATAATTCTGTCATGTAACACACTTTTAAATGATGATGCAAATGGGTGCTATTATAATGATCACCGTGTGCCATCTTAAATAATATTCAGTTTATCAACTGACTCATGTTTCACAAACAAGCTCCCAAACTGTGGAAGGCAGGGAGGAAAGAGCAAGGAGGAAGAATTTGTAATTTATGCAACTAGCAACTGCCAGAATTTTTTAAAGGTGCTTCACCACTGAATTCCAACAGTATGTAGAGAATTAGCATCTAACCATGAATGTGGACCTGCTTGGGTATATGCTGTGTCATTTGTCTCTGTGTCTGGTGAGAGAAAAAACAGATCAATAATCAAAGCATATGGTTAAAGGTAGTCCATTCCATGTGGGGGAAATTTGGCACCAGTGCAAACATGGGGGGGGGGGTGCATCATTCTACTCTTCCCATAACAATCCTGATTTCAAACCTTCAGTCCAGTTACACAATCAAACAACCTTTGCATAGTTTTAAAATCAAATGTTATTTTCTGGAGCAAGAGTCCTAGGAGTTAGACTCCACACTCTTCATTCATGCCCTCTGACTTCAAGATTAGGGACAAAATGGCACCCATTAATAGATACTAGTAGAAATGTCCTTAACTTAGGATGTTTGTAGTTAAAGCTGCATCCTCCTTGTAAATCCCAACACCATAAAGATCAGGAAGGAAGTTCTTGAGATTTTCTGAGAAGCTTTTCAGAGTCCAAAGAAAGCATCTGCCCTCTGTCTAGAGTAGAGAGAATGCTAAAGCAGAGAACATCCTTACCAACACAAGGTGGGTGCGAGTCAACTATATTTGAAGATGAGTGTTTCAGTCCAAAGCTAACCTAACAAGTTATGCTGATACCTCTTGACTGTGAGCTGGCAAGGACAGAAAGACCTGCCTTATGATTTCTGCCTCATGATATCAACTTTGTCACATAGATAGATGGACTGAAGGGGGAAGAGGCTGGTTTCTGAATTATACATCAGAAGAACCTCCATAAAAGCTCTGAGCATAGGCTTTTATGGACTTCCTGGTTGGTGATAGACACTGATGCATATGGGTGGCTTGCCTATCCCTTTGCTGGAATCCTCCAACATGTGCATGGCCTGTATCTCCTCTCTTTGTGCTGCTCTTGGTTCGTATCTTAAATAATAAAAACCCAGTTGTGCTAGCCAATTATGAAACCTAAGAAGTACCAGGAGGCAGCAGGTGAGAAGGAAAAGGGAGCCCCAAGGACCCCTGCACTGATGGTTGGTCTTCGAGGGTGTTGAAAGAACATCCCAACGTGTATCCAGAAAGTCAGAAGTGAAGGAAGCCTTGAAAAAGCTATGCTTACAGCTAACAACTTGCAGGGCAGGGGCGGGGGGAACCCCAAACTTGTAGACAGCAGTTCAGAAGTAAGAGTGTCTTAGGGACTTCTTAGTCATCAACTGATGTCGGAAGTCTTGGGCAGACTTGGAAGTCAGAAGGATCTCACTCTTTAACTTGTGAGATCTGACTGAGATCAAAAAAAAGAAGAATGGCGTGTATCGGTGACGTCAGAGGAAAAGTGGAACAGGCTTGAGTTTAAAAATATGTAGGTGATCGTCAGAGTTTGGGTTTTGAAGAGTGGGGACTGCTTTTTCACAGGTAAGCTGGGATAGGAAACTGGAAAGGACTGTAGACATTGGAAGACTACGATCACAGAAAAGATCTAATGGGGGGGCAGCCGTTTAGGTGCATTCAAAAACTGGCTTTTTGAATTGATTTCAATTTGGAAGTGCTGTCGGGTGTAGCTACATGAACCCAAGAGTATCGTGTCGAACAAAGGATGATACTCCTTTGGCTCTTCCTTTATTGACTACTGTCCAGCCCTTGGTCTTGGTCTGATCTGTTTCACGGTCCATCTTTCCCAGTCATAATAGAGGCTTTTACCATTTTAGTCATTTAGTGATCTTTCCTGATGTGTGCCATACTCACTCACAAAGTCATATCAGAAGGGCTCCTCCTACAGGCATGTTGGGTGCTGTTCCTAATCTTGATCCTGAGGCATCTCATAGCCTTTCCTTCATTCCTGGCAGTCGTACATGACCAGACATATCTGAATGTGGGTTTCCAGGTAAATAAGAAAATGTTTGGGTGACTAGATATGAAAATAAACTTTTTAGGCTGAGTGAATCTTTAACCCCTATTTCAGGATTCACCTACATTCAGGTTAGTAGGGTGGAAAACAAGAGTGCTCATTTTTTCCAGGAGGGAGCAAGACATCTATGAAAGGGAGGTTCAGCATGGAACATGCCAAAGGACCCTTTCAACACCCCGGCTCTTATCCCTCCTTGCTGCTAGACATTATGCCACCACCTGTCTTACCATAGTCAGGGTCTTGTCTTTCTCTGTGCAACACAGTCCAACTTTCCTAACCATGACAGTGATATACCAGCCATCTTTGTATTTATTCAACTTTATCTGCTTCTTTAATTCTTGCTCCATTCCCAATACCAACCAAGAAGTGTTCCCTTCCATGTATGGGTTGTATTTCACACTCCTCCCTGTAATGTTCCACCAACTACTGTCATCTTGTTAGACAAGGAAATCCTCTAACCTCCAGCCATCCACTGCCATTTAGCCACAGTTCAATGGACAAACGGTACATATTCTGGGGTAGGAGATTTTTGTTTTTATTTGGTTTGGGTCACATGTCCTGGAAATTACAAATTTATCTGAACACATAACTATCTGTCCATTTACACACAGGTCTTTGTACTTCTGCACCCTAGACCATCTTTTTTTTGCCTTTGGCACAGTTGTACCCCAATAGTCCCTTCACCATTTTGGCAATTGATCAATACTTTATGGGATTCTTAGACACTCCTGGTATTCAGAAGGAAAATAAAGTGAAAGGCAGTTGATTTCTATCTAGGATCATGGATGGGTACCAGCCGGCTATAAATACATGGGAAGTGTAAGTAATATTTGTCTTTTTTTTCCTCCCCCAACAGAGTTTTCTTCCATAAATTCTCAGAGGGATCTGTGACCCCCAAGGATGTTAAGCTCTACCTTTATAAGGTGGATTCTAGTCCATTTGGAGTTCTGTCTAACTCTCCTTTTTATCAAGCCTCTTATTTGTGAGCTATTGTGGTGACTCACTCGGCCCACACCTCCTCCTAATCTAGACTGTCCCATTCTTTCTGGGGATTCCACGTGGGAGCCTTAGAAGCCACCATGGAGGAAGTACATCATTTTTACTAAGTACTATGACCAACGTTGGCACTGCTTCCCTGAGGAAAGTACAGACTGGAAGAGAAAATGTTGACTGCTGCTTCTCAGCAGATGATAGCATGGACAACCTGCAGTGATCTTCTAGTGGGCAGACACCCCCAGCTTAGGGGTCATTTCACTCCCCCAGAGTTTTAGAGACTGCCGTGGGTGTCCATGCATGCCTTGACAGAACACATGCAGAAGACCACTGTAAGCCAAAGTGCCCTGTCAGGGGAGGGTTCATGGGGAATCACGCTGCTTGATCCCTATTCAGATTTCACAGACTTTCCCATTCCTCGCCTTCCTTCTGTGGGTCTTGGTTTCAAGCAAGGACTTGAAATATTTCCTCTGGTGTGAATGACTCAGCTCTCACTATGCTTGTCCCCCACACTGGATCTTGGTAAGGAATATGCTCTCACTTTGATCTTAAAGACCTCTAATCTTCTCCCCTGGTTAACCTCTCCCACACTTCCCATCTCCCACATCCTCAAACATGAAGTCTTCCTACAAAGTATGCTACTTGTCAACTTTTCAAAACCCTGGCATATTTAAAGAGAAAGAAGCATTTCAAGCATCCCCTCGGGCAGTAAATATGCTCACATTCTGGTTTGGGGAAATTTTTAAGAACAAAGAAACTGGAACATTTTGTTGCACTCCAGCTGCTTTCTTGCACTATTGAGAGATCCGTTGTCCCTGGACAGCTGCCTTGCTCTTCCCTGCATGCCCCAGAATACCCACATTCTGGATCCTGTCTGCTGTCCCTTCTTTCCTGATGACCTGGGCACATCAGGGTGGCTGGCAGGATCCTTACACTGAGGGCCTTTCTAGCTCTGCAGCACTGTCCTCACATGCCTCCCCTCTAGAGCACAGAGGACCTATGTCCCCTAGAGCATGGTTCCCAGTCCTGATCTGTATATTCACTTGAGACACCCCCAATAGCCTACCTTGCATTCTTGGAAGTCAGTCACAACCAGGCCTGTATGAATGTGGATTTCCTAGTTACCAAGTAAATGTTCTTGGTGGTTGGCAGGAAAGCAAACTTTTTGGCTGAGGGAACTTTTAACCTCTTGGGTAGAATTCACCCAACCCATGCACGTTAAGAGAATGGGCCCCAATGTCCCTGTTCCCAGGAGGAGGCAAGTCATATAAGAATTTTAAAATGGTTTCATGTGAGATACCATAGAGGATCCTTTTAGCACCCCAAATCCTGTCTCTCCCTCTTCTAGATCAGATCCCACCAGCAGCTTTACCATGGCTTTGGCATTCTCTGTCTCACAATCCACCTTTCCCGATCATGACAATGATACACCATTTTTGTATTCTCCCAGCTGTGTATTCTCTGCTAATTCAGGCCAGCAATCATAGGGTTGAATCCTTTGACTCCAAAGCCTTCTCCTTTTCCACCTACCCACTTCAATCAAAATCTAAGTGTAGAGCCAGGAAAGCTTGGGGATGGGAAGGAGACAAAGCCTGAGGAGGAAATAAAGATGTCTACACAATTGTGCATCCTAACTCTTGGTTTCACGGGCATTCTGAACTTGTATGGGATGACAGTCACAAAGACGCATGTAAATCAAGGTCCTAAAGTTGATGATGCCTCTGTCTTTAGACCATGAGACCAACATGTTTCCTCTTCTGGGCAACAACAGAGTTATCATCATCTACTTGGTTGCGTTCTAAGAGAGACGGAAAGGATGAGAAGAATGAGGGCCTAGAATCACAGAATCTAAGACTGGAGTCTGCCCACGGAAATCTGAGCCACCAAACCATGGACCCTCTGTTCTGACTTGTGCATTAGAAGGAAAATAACCATCACCGGTACACTGCATACCTAGCACAATCCCAGAAGGCCCTTAAATATATTGAACTGTGAATTCTGAAGTATGAATTCAAATTTAGGCAGCACTCTCTAGAGACCTGTTGCATAATTTGGTGCTGCAGACGTATTCTGGGTGTAAAAATGTGGGTCCCCAATGAGTAAAGCTTTCTTCAAAGTTTGGAGTCTTTCATCACCTACAGACCCTCAGAGATCTCACAAGCCTTTTGCTGGGCCTATTCTTGCATGGTTTCCTTTACCTTTTATAAACTTCAATGTCTACCCTGTCCTTTGTTCAACATAGCAAAACGTTTTCTTAATGAGAACAATAGGTGGGATGACCTGTGAAGAGTGAATGAAAAGAGGGACACTTAATGGAAACTGATGTCTTTGGAGGGGAGGCCTTAGAAAAGAATTTTTAAAAAGCAATAGGTAAACAAGTCAGTCGATTTAAACTGTAAGCAGCCAGTCACATAATCTATGCATTCAGGAAAGGAAATAAGTTATATAGTTCAATGAACTGAGCCTGAACAAAAATAGCCTATGTTCTATTTGCCCCAGTGATAGGACAAAAAGCCTCCAAATTAGCCCTGAACTTTTTATTTTCTTTTCTTTTTTCATTTTGGTGGGGGTGCCATTTGGTCTGAACACAGAACTGTGTTGACAGCAAGTCCTGTCTTCTCACAGGGTCACTGTTGGTCAAGTCCATACAGCAAGTGTATAATTGGAGCCTTGATTTGGGTCCATCCTGGTCATTATGGGATAGATACTCAGCAGGGGGGTTACCACTGTCCCTCAGAACTGAGCATCTTACTAAACACAAGCATGGTTTGTTTTTTTTAAAGGAGCTCTTGTCCATTGGTCGCTTGGAAAATGATAGGGAAAGAAAAGTTATTCAAGAGCAAGGGTTACTATAGATGCAGAGGCCAACAAGGTCTACAAAGAAAAACAAAGCCAGAAACCTAACACTGATTCACAAGGAGTTATTGTTGCCTTGCTGACCCGGCACAGAGGTACCACCCACACAGAGCACACAACCTATGTGAGAAGACATTTCAACACCTAATGATAGATTGTGGTGAGTCGAGGAGCAGAGAGGTAGGCCAGAGCAGGTTTCTTCATTTGACATTGGAAGAAAAATGGAGAATATTACATAGACATGGCCCCAGTGGCTAATGCTCCCAGTTGCTAACCAGCGAGTTGGGAGCTCAAATCCACCGTGAGGCATCTCTGAAGAAAAGACCTAGAAATCTACTTCCGAAAAGTCAACTAGTGAAAATCTCATGAAAAGTAGCTCTACTCTGACCAGCATCAAGTTTCTGTAAGTTGACTCGATTCCCACAGCCGCCAGTTTGGTTTTCTTCATCATTTTGATTCAATTTTCTAACTTGTCTAGTCAATGAGAAGCATGTCCATCGCCATCCTCTTCACACAGGCCAACCTGAAGCTAAACCCAGTAGAAAACGGGACACAAGAAAATGACAGATGCCTCAGCTCTTGCCAGGCCTGGGAGCTGAGTCCATGCTCTCTGACCCTGATCCCCTTTTGACGTTCTCACAATTTAAGGAAGGGAAGCTATTGCCATGGGAAACAACCAGGGCTTACATGGCACCTGCCTCCTAGGGAGAATCTGGCCGGTTTGTTTCCCTGGCGCTCGTTTTTGTTTTTGTCCAGCTCTCAATTTGATGAGGTTTGGTGAGCATTTGAAATGTGGTGAGTGAGACCATGGAGCCAGTGCAGAAAATGCAGAGAAAATCAAAGAGAGCTCAATTGTCTCCTTGTGAAGAGTGTTAAAGGTGCTATTAAAAAATTGGGGAGTACAGGATGACTAGAGAGATCTCCCAGTGGGAGAAGGGGAATCTGACAAGAAATTTTAAAAAGGGGGGTGTGTACAGGAATGAAGATCATGGCAGCGGGAAACCGAAGTAATGAGGGTATGAAGCCTGTGAGGAAAATACCCCTAACCTGGAAGAACTCGTGACCTTCATTTCGTACTGCAGGCAATGCTACAATTGACTGTTATCTGAAGTCCTTCTGCTCCAAAGAGGAAAAGTAGATTTGTTCCACCCTGGGCTGACAAGGGCCAAAAAAAGAAGAGACCACGGTGGGTGGAATGGAGAACTCCAATCCAGAGAACAGAAAAGGACAAGAACCAGAGGAATGCAAAGCCTCCAGAGAATTTCCTTGGATGTATTCTAGGGGGGCCCAGACCTCTAGGGTTCATGGAATGGGAAATACACAACTGCTTTCTCTTGACTGAGGACGTCTGGAAGGTAGTGGGTCATCTGAATTTCAGAAGAATGAAGTGGATTGCTTAATCAACTTTCTCCCCGTTTCCTTTACCCGGGATCTTCTCGGGCACTTCTTAGATCACCTGTCTGCCCCAGACTGAGTCAGAGGTTGACTTTGGAGTTCCATTTTTTGTGACATTGCATTATTCAATCTCTCTCTCCCCTTCCCCCCTTCACCAGTGCTTGTCCTTGTATTTGTCTAGATAATCTCAATTCCCTAGAACTCTCCTATGAAGATTCTGTGCCTGATTTCACTGGGTCAAGTGTCTAGTATTATCCATCTTTCTATCCATCCATCTATCCATCCATCCACCTGTCTTTCCTCTTTTCCTCCCTCCCCCTTCCCTTCCATTTCATTTAACTACCCTAATAACCACTCAGAATCACAGTTAAGAATCTCCACGTGTCCCTTTATACCACTTGCCTGTTCAATGCAAGCTGATTATAAAGACTTTACCACCATTAGTATAAACAGTTTGTCTTCCCTTCCAAACCAAAACAAAACAATAAAACACCATGACCATTAAAAGTTGATTCTGATTCGTTGTGACTCTATAGGACAGAGTAGAACTGCTCCCCCCCACCACCACCACCCCATGGGTTTCAGAGACTATAAAGCTTTGCAAAAGCAACAAACCATCTTTCTCTTGAGGAGTGGCTGGTTGGTTTGAACTGCTTTACCTTATTGTTAGCAGATCAACACGCAAACCACCATACCACCGGGGCTCTCTGTGCCTCAAAATTCTTCATTTTCCTTTCCCTCTCTTCCCCTTTTTCTTTTTTCACATTCTCCCTCCCTTTTCTGATCTCCTTCCCTCCCACCCCCACTACACCCCCTTCTCTCTCCCACCCTCCACACATGTCCAATCTTGAATGGTGAAAATTCAAGAGATCATAGAATGCTGAATGTCAAGCTGTTTTTAGCTTCTGAAGGGGAACATTGCTGAAGAAGCCACCTGCCATAGTCATCTAAAATTGTCCCCCAGATATTTGATGATCAAGCTGCATAAAATGACTATGCTGGCTGAACCTAAAACGTCCCCAGTGCAAGGACCATTTTTATTACTTTTTCCACGGAAATATGCACCACTCATTTCTGAAACCTATGTGCATTTTCTTACCAGCCTACCATAGTTATATTCTGAATATGTTCTCTAAACCTATCATTGAGAAAGATTTGGTCTTAGAGGCAAGATAGAACCCATAGGACTCTGGGCAAAAATAATAAGGTCATTAAGTTATAGGGGAAAACTGGAAGTCTGGAATTGCTTTATATAAAAGACAAACTCTTTCTCCAAAATGCTTGTTGGTTTCCAGAATCTCACAGTCTGGTCCAGTATTTTCACTTCCCTAGTCAGGAGAAGCAATGTGAGAGTGTGTAGGAAACATAGTTTGGGATGTCCTGTAGACCTGGACTCTGCCACTTACTAGCCATATTTACCTTGGCCAAATTTGTTTATTCTGAGCATCAGTTTTCAACATTGGTAGAGTAGGTTGAAAATATTGATTCTACCTGGGAACGACATTATTAAAACTAAATTTTTAAAATGAGGTCAAGAGAAAGGTCTAATGTAAGTCCTCCCCAGCTCCATCCTTCACTTTAGTGAGCCAGACTTCTCCCTTTTTGCCCTTCAAGGCAGAAGAAGAGTTGGCTAAGAGCAGAATATTGGGAACATCACTTCAGACCAAAAGAAAGAAGGTGCGAAACAACAGAGGGTAAAGCAACAGGAGCACTGGTGAACATCAGAACTTCCATCCAGCTGAAGTCCCTTCAGAAGCCAAGGGGAGCCCTAGGGGGCACAGGAGATCCGAGCACTGAGCAGGGGGCTCAGGCCACAAAGCCGCCTCTTGCCTGGTCCCAGGAGCCAAGATTTGATCCTGTGGATGATGAAGAACCATGGTAGGGCAAAGCAGCTGCCTCCTGTCGTTTTCCCAGTGGTGTGAAGAGTGAACTGGTGGAGAGGGAGACCCACTGTGGAACCCGTGAGGCTTGACTTTAAAAAAAAAAAAAGAAGAAGAAGTAAAGTTGGAGACCCAGTGGCTTGACTTGCTCTCCTGTGTGATACCTCCGGTATTGTGATCTACAGAAAATGAAAACATTTTCTTGGGCTGATTACTCTTTACCTGGAAACTCATGGGAGTGGGGGGGGGGGAGGTGGGCGTATGATGTACTGGGTTCTCAATCTCAAGTTGAGATGGGGGGGGTGTCTCAAATAATTTGCTTAAATTGACATCTGAGAAATTCAGATGGTGCTCCCATTGCATCAAGCGCAGTGCCCCACTCATCTGCCTGTACTTCAAGTGTAAAGACATACACTCAAGAGAGCTTTTGTCTGAATGTGTGCAGCCAGAGAGAGAGGGCTGGGCCTGGCCTTCCTGGTGTGCAGTATCAGGTGTAACATCAAGGGAGTCACTCAAAACCATTCCTAAAATAAGGAGAGTTTGGTTGGAGACATACAAAGCCCTCTTTGAGTTCCAGCATCTCTGGTTTACCCATATGTGTATGGTAGAGACTAAATGGGAGTGCGCATGAAGAAGCCCCCGTGACACACTGAGTTCAGTGGTGGGCTGCTCACCCTACGAAGGGTCCTATAGACTCATCAATGGCTCCATGGGAGAAACATGAGGCTGTCAGCACTCAATATTTCCATTCTTGAAAGAAAACCCAAAGGAACAGTTCTACTCTGACCTAGAGGAGGGCTAGGAAGGGGAATCTACAGCTAGCTCCACATTGAAAAGTACCCTCTACCAAGAGGAAGAATCCCAAATGAGTTGTTTCAGGATTTTTCATCTGCCAAGAGATGGGTCGGAAGGAAGGCAGAAAGAAAGAAAAGTCCAGATGTTCTGCTAAATGGGAAAGCTGCTAGAAATAGCCAGGGCATAGGCTATAAGGAGAAACTTGGATGCAGATGCGAACTTCTTCTCTTGGTTTCACCTCAAAGCATACTATTGGTGCTTATGAGAAGTAGCCGGCGGGGGGTGGGGGTGGGGGAGATCTTGAAGTGCTCAATCATTGGGAGGCAGGAAAAAAAAAACATCCCCTCTCCTGAAACCCTCAGGGCTTCTTCCTTCCTCCATTTCTATCTATAGTGAATATTCTGCACCATCACTGTTAGTCCTAATTCACTCCTTGATGAAGAAGCAAGCCCTGGAAACCCAGCCGTATTTGAAAATAGGTCCTTCTGGTCAAAAACTGTCCCTTCGCCCCACCCAGAAGAAACACAACCACTCGACTCAAAATGAGATGATCATGAAGGGATGGATGCCAGGTGATGGATCTAATGGAGCCACTGCTTGCGAGCAGCCCTCACAGGGTAGCTCCCTGACCCTCTCACCCTAAGAAGGCAAAGCCTCCTTCTGGAAAGGTGTGGTCGTCTTCACATAGACCGGAGTCTGGCAAGCCATGGCCCTGACACTTCCCACAACCTACGAGACTGGATGGAGGCACATCACCACTACAATCAGAGAGCCTCACATCCAAGGGTTGCAGGCGCCTCCATCCCTTCCATTGAACAGCTACTATACATAATAATAATATTATTATTCAAATGCCTAAGTTTTCCAGGAGAAGGGGGCGGGAAAACATCCATTGGAGAAGGAAGTCTGCCAGTGATCCCAAAGGAGCTTGTCTTAGGATCATAAACTGATGGGATGGGCCCATTTGTGCGGACGCAAGATCTCTGGAGGCAAAACCAAAAAGCCAAAGTGACTGCCTTCCAGGAAATGCAGAAACATACTGGTTAATTATGAGTTGGGCTGCTAATGCAAGGAGAAAGATGAGGCCTTCTACCCCCATAAAGAGTTACAGCCTCAGAAACCTACAGGGACAGTTCCACCCTCTTCTTTGTGTCTATTTTTCTAACTTCTATGCAATTGAGGTTAGGGTATTCCTGACACTGAGTTATGGAGGCAAACGTTGCAAAATGAGGGGAGGAAGATAGGGTAGGGTCATGAGGCTCATGGTTGAGTAAGATGTGGCACATGAGTAGAAGTTCTTCTCAGGGGACGCTAGCAACCATGGTCAAATATACAGCAGAGAAGAGTTGAGATAGCAGCTGTGTCTCTAGAAATCACACAGCATACCCCCAACTCAGCCAGCCTCAAACTTCCAAAAGCATCTTTAAATTGCTGCTCAATAAAGACAGCAACAGAGAGCTCCTTTGAGAAACTAAGATGAAGAAAAACTAGCTATCTCCCTCAACAAGAACCTTCACCTGTACCACATTGTCATTCATGCATTAGGTTTTGTGTCTATATCCATCAGGTGGAGAGAAAATGGTGGGTTGAGACATCTGTGAACCTTGAAGCAAGGACATTTCTGAACCCTTGAATCAATGTCAAAGATTATGGGAAGAGTCAGCAAGAAGTAGCAGTAAAAAAAACCACACACACGTGTTGCTGAAACAGAGATGCCACATTTGGGTGGCTTTAAACAAAAGCAATGTATTTCCTTCTGGAAGTTCTAAGTGCTAAGTTGAGTTCTCCACTGATCCTTAGTTACTTTATCCTTGTAGACAGATCCTCCTGTGGCACGTGCTTCTCCCTATATGTGCCTTCTTGTCTATCCTGCTAGTTTTCTAACTTCTACGGGATCAAGTCTAGGGCACACCCCGGCATTGGTATGGTCTGCTTAACATAATAAATGCAACAACCTGTCTTCGAACAAGAGGGGACCCACATCCATAGGGGCCATGACTTCACTATCTATTTTAAAGGGATAAAGCATCAAACAAAGGCCATTAGAAGAATACCTGAAGTATATGCAGGTCTGCATAGGCACTTCTGTAAGATATGCAGACAAGAAACTATGCCATCATACAATGTCTTCGTGGACGTGCGATATAGGTATTTAGACCCCCTGATGAGGAAGAGTTGGAAAGGTGGTGCAGGACTGGGCTGTGTTTCATTCTGTCATGCACAGGCCCACTCTGGGTTGGAACTGCCTCGATGGGAACTAACAACAGCAACAAATTGCCTTCAGTCTGCCCCTAGAACTGAGTGTCATCTCCAGTTCGGTTCCCTATTTTATAGACCCATATCAACTGTTATCTCCATGACGTAGAGGAGCTACACTTCAGAAGGGGCAACTATTCAAGATCACATTACAGAGGACCTTTGTTAATGTGAGAAAAAATGCAAATATCTAAGTTTAGGGGAGGAAACCCAAACATAAGTATTAAACTATTTGGGGGTGGGGTGATCAGCAGATAGTTTTCGCTGCTTTTCTCTTTCTTGTTGGTTTGTTTTTTTCTTAAGATGCTTGTTTGTGGGGGGTGGGGGAGGCGCATCACTGCCTCTGGTGGTCATGGGCGCTATCCAGTGCTGCTGGATTTAAACCACTTACACTACCGGGACTCAGTTCCAGTTAAGATACTTTTATTGGGGGCTCTTCTCTTATCACAATCCCCACATTCATCCATTGTGTCAAACATGTTTGTACATATGTTGCTGTCATCATTTTCAAAGTATTTTCTTTCTACTTGGGCCCTTGGTACAGCTGTTCCTCATCCATCCCCTCCCCTCATGAACCCTTGATAAGTTTAGATTATTATTTTCACTTCTTACATCATCTCTGTCATCTTCACCCACTTTTCTGCTGTTTGCCCCCTGGAAGGGAGTTATATGTCGATCCTTGTAATTGATTCCTCCTTTCTCCCTGAATCTTCCCCTTATCCTCCTGGTGTCTCTACTCTCCTGGTTGGCCCTGAAGGGTTTATCTATCCTGGATTCCCTGTGTTGAGCGCTCTTATCTGTAGCCGTGTGCACGTCCTGATCTGATGCTTGTTGAGTCTAATTGGGGACATGTGCTTTTTCTGAAGAAGTGTGAGACTTTTTATCACTGCATAGAAATCTGAGATGAAACAAGACTCAAGGATCAAAATTTTAATTAGATGTTATTCCCAAGTCCTTTGTCCTTCACCTCCTAAGCAACTTGACACTAAACTTTCTAAGCACCTTGATGATAGAAAAGTTCAGTGAAATGTCTATGCTCCATTAAAATCTGCTACCAGTCCTCTCCTACTGACCATGTGGGCATTTTCCAGGGCATGTCTCAGAGAGATAATGATTCCAGACATGTCTGCAAGTTATGAGATTTCCTCTATCTAGAAAGATTTTAATGAATGCCCAAGAAATGAAAATGAATAAAACATTTTTAAAGAGCTCATTCTAAATGGTTCATCCCAGGCTTTTGTACTTACATGCAAATACTATGTTCATGGGCACCAATGTGATGTTGGTTTTATTCAACTGATGGCTCACCTATTTCCTCATCATATCTGCTTACAATTAGTGCATCTCACCACACTACAGTGCAGTGCAAAGAAAGAAGGACTTCTTGGGGACACATCCCAAGTCATTACTTGCCTGGGTCCTTTGGTAGAAGACCAAAGATAATATCCTGCCTGTAGCCAGAATGCCAGAAAGCACATCTTTGCCTGCTATTTATCTTAATTAGTTCCTTGCACTTCTGTCTAACACAAACCTGTCAATATGTCATAGGTATTATCCAGACCTGTGACTGCTTCTTCCAAGTTATCTAGAATACCCACTGATAAATGACCCTTGGTAGGTAGGATGCATTCCATTTTGCATCTTAGTTTGTCTTAGGATGAAAACTAGAGTTAACAAACAAGCTTTCTTTCTCTACATGTATCTTAGTGCATCAAAAAAGTTCACAAGGGCAGAATGAAGACTCCACACCACGGAGACATTACAAATTCCCAGAGTGTTGGGACTTTTAGCAGAATAGTCCTCATTTTCCATCGCACTTCCAAAAGTTTCTTTCTTTTCTCTCTCTCTCTCTCTCTCTCTCTGAAAGAATAACCACCAATCTGCTCCTGAGGTAGTCTAACCCTAACAGCCCCATATCAGATTCGGTTAACGGTTACAATTGAATGCTAGATACAATGGTTTTCTCCACAGTCTCTGCCTGCTCAGGTGGACTGTCCCAATACTCTTTCCCAAGGCATCTCAAATGGACCTTCCCCAACTTTAAAGTGCAAGTAAACCATATGGGGACTTTGATAAACTGCAGATCTTTAGGTGTAGGTTAGAGCCAAGGATTGGGGGTTTCTAATGATTTCCCAGATGATGCTCATGATATGCCTGGACCAGACACTCTGTAGACTTTAGGTAGAGCTAGGACCTTGTTCTTTCAAAGCCTGGCTTATTCTGGATTCAACTGCTGGTGCCAAATCTTTAGAAGCAGTTTTGCTTCATGGTGATCCAGGGGAAGCAAATTTTAATCTGATGAGGAGGGGCTTTGTGCACCGAACACTAAGATAGATGGGAAGACAGGAAATTAAAAAGGAGGAGGAAAGTACAAGAAAGACACAGAATAACTGACCATATCCAAGGTTCTTCCAGAAACTAAACAAAAGTTAGAAACAGGCAGAATGCATGTAAAACCAGAAAAAAGTCAGGTGTGCACATACACAAAACAACAATTCTGGATGCAGAATCAAAACAAAAGCGAACTAGAAATAATGATTCTCTTAACTACTTTTTCTTGTAATCCAAAATGTTGAGATGAAGAAAAAGACTTCCCATGTGGAGAAGAGGGCTCATATTTGATCATTGACTAGGCTTTATGTGCCATTGTGGAAACAAATATAGAGAAGCTTAAGCAACTAGGTTACAAGAATGAGAGTCTTCCATTTCTAATTTCCACATACATAAGGAACCCTGAAGGCATGGTGGTTTTGCTCTGGGCTGCTAACTGCAAGGTCAGCAGTTTAAAGCCACCAACTGTTCTTCAGGAAAAAGAAGAGATTTTCTACTCCCATAAAGAGTTCCAGTCTCAGAAACGCACAGGGGTCGTTCTACCCTGTCCTAACGGGGCTACTAGGAGTCAGAGTCAACTGGATGGCAGCATGTTTGAGTTGGGGGGCAGGTGAGGCGGAGGGGGGGCTAATTTGCTTCCTTCCTAAATGAACCCTTTGCACTTTCTCTTTTCATTGGTTTATCGACGATGCCCCTTATTCCCATGATATAAAATGGATACAGGTGGGTTTGGGGATTCCCACAGCACAGAAGAGAAGGTGTGCTGGTATAGAGACTTGGATTCACAGAAGGCACTGAAAAGTCTTTGGTGACCTGAACAAATTCAGAAAATAAGTTGGACAGTTGGCCGGTTAAATGATCAACTCAGAACTCAGGCTTCTGGGGATGGCAGAACATTCTATTTTACCTGTAGGGGTTGGTGTTAATGGAAGAATCACAAAAATTTCATATAGTCTAGATATTTGGAGTCAACTTGTCCCAATTTTAAAACACATGTATAATTTACCTTGCCTTCCCAAACAGCAAGTTTCGGGCACAGAGGGCCACAGAAAACATAGTAAATGAAGGTCAAAAGAAAAAATTGTAGCAAAAATGCCAACCTGTGGACCACCAAAAGACCACAATCGATGCCATGAAAGGGGGCAGACCTAAGAGTCCAGCTATATTAATATAAATGATAATAGTGCTCCAATTTGTCCTGTCTTTGACTAAACTCATTCATTGTAAGCCAGCGTGCTTTATTTTGTCGTTTTTCATTTGAATTTTCTTTTAGCTTTTTTAAATTCTAATTTTTCCCTTGTTTAACCCTAAAAAGGGCTAAATGGGGCTGCTGAATGGCAGCCCCAGGGAAAGAATCAAGATGGTTTTTCCTCATTTCAGGCAACAGTCGAAGTACAGTCCTTTCTGGAAGGCAAAGAGCCTACTTTTCACATCTGTGCAAAAGATCATGCTTTTACTTGAAGAGTATTCTTTCTATTTGCCCTAATTTCAATAGTTAGAAACAAAACCCTGGACCTGCCAAAGAATTAAAGATAGGAAAAAACCATTAAAGTATGTTCAAAAAGATCAAATATATTCAAGGTCAGTAATTTCTTATAACCACCAGGGTGATCTCTTAAAGGAGCTATTAAATACCATAAAGGAGAGAAAGAGAAATAAAAATATTTGTTCTACATCCCTATCTAGTAGACAAAGAAAAGACCACTTAGATGCCTTGAATATAATGCAGATTATTCCAACAAAATGCAGGGATGTGTCATTTTAGCACTGGCTTGAGAACTAAGGCAGTTGAGTCTGAGCATATTCTTCAATAGGAAGGACTTTGATAGGGACCAGATCAGCCCTAAAACAGCATCATTTCTGAAATGATGAATTTAAGTTCTGACAACCAGCTCTCATTCTCTTCTCTAAGCCCTTCCTTCTCCCCTCCAACAGGCTCATTTCTGCCTCCCTTCATCATATGGCCTCTGACTTTCTGCTTAGCCAACTCCCTTCTTGATGGCTTCCCTTTCTATCTGGAAGGGATGATCATAAATTACTTTCAGCTCTTTCAACACCTTCCTCCAACACACTCTTTACCTGTGTGATAGTTCAAACGTGGACTTCCTTCTATTCTAGACAAAGTCACCACCACATAGGTTCTCTGAGCTCCCCTGGGTTGTCGGCGTTCTGAAACAACCCCCTCCCATATCCCACCCCCATCCCCCATGACCACAGCTATTCCAAATGTTCACCACTCCTCTCAAATCCCCATCCACCCCCCACCTCCTGCCCACACCCAGAGGAAAATACAGACTTCAAAGGAGATAGCCTATTGTCAACGTCTGCATCATCCTCTGCATCTATCCTCAGCCCAACTCTTTGAGGAAGACATTCTCCACCTCTCTCCCAGCCTCATGGGTCAAGGCAATCCCACTGCCAATAGTCGGAAGCCCATCCCTCTTCACTCCCCCTCCCACATCTTCCCAAGACCCTCTCAGGTGCTTCTTTTCTCCCAGACTCTTTCATTAGGCTCCTTGCCCACATCCAGCTTACAAATGTGCCTCTGTACTGCTGTGTTAATAGGGGTGCACAGGGGATGGGGTGCTAGGAGCAAAGTGTTTCCTTAATTTTGTTTCTTCTCTGGCAAACTGTTCTGTCTTCCCAAAGAAGCTTATCAGCGAAGTCAGCTATGCCTGCTTTCTTTAACCCCTCCTCCCTGCTTCAGTTCACTGAAATCAAGCTTCTCACGCTCATGTCTCTGACACTATTTCATGGCAAAGGACACGGTTCACCTCCCTCTACCAAACTCACAACTCAGTGAAAACCTTTCAGTTCACACAGGTTACTCTCTTCCCCAAAGGCCCTCACACTGGTTGTGGCCCGAGCCCTGACTTCGGTTCACCCCACACTCCCTCGGATTATGTGTTGGGTTGTGAACCACAAGGCCACTGAAGACAGTAGAGATTTCTGCTCAGGTGAAGATGCTTAGCCTTCGAAGCCCAAAAGGGATCGATGTCCCTGTGTCCTGCAGGGTGGCTCTGAGTCTCAGTTGCAGTGAGCTCCCTCTTGACCAGAGTCCTCACTCTCTGATTGCTCCTCCTCTTCAGGGCCACCCAAAGTCCTGTCTTTCAGTCTACAGTCTCAGGTAGAGGGTTCTTACTCATCATCATGGTTTTCATTCATGGGTGAATAAATGGGCCCCAAATACCAAACACCCTTTTTAAACTATTTCACAGGTGGGGCAAGTAGTCCAAATGACCCCCTGGTGTTTCATTCCCCCCCCCCCCTTTGATTCTTCCTTTTCTGAAGCTTGCAAATCACAAAGGGGGAATTGCAAAGTCTGAGCCCCTTCAGGTAGGAAAAGGGCGTCAATAAGTTAAAAAGATGGGAACTGCCAGAGAAAGGAGACGTTCTCTACAAAAAGAGAAAAGGTTGCCTCCCTTGTTGAGGGCTTTGCTTTGGAAAGAAAAAAAAATTGTTCTTCTGAAGAACCATTAAGGAGTGCCCACAGGTGCTAAAAGAAGGGGGTAGGGGGTAGGGGAAACAAGATGTTTGGCATAAATGAACTCATTTTATATTCCTAGTAATCATGGGGGTTAGCATTCCTCTTTTCCAGAAGAGGAAATATACCACAAAGTTACTTTCCCCAAGGTCACAGGGCTGGTAGTGCCAAAGTCAAGACTCAACCCTAAATCAGTTCTCTCCCTGAGCTGTGAGAGCCAGGACAAGATGATACTAAAGAGCCGAGCAATGTCAAGTTGGACACAGGGATATGGAAACAAGCTTCTTAAAATGACACACAGAAGGGAGAGAAAAGGAAGGAATGCCACACCACACACAGGGAATCATCCATCCAACAACTTGGCACATATTCTCCCCTAGGTCCTCCCATCATCCCAAGGTCCTAGGACAAGGAGACTTTGGCTCCATCTGAAATAGCATTTTCCATCTAGATGGCTATTGGTAACATTTGACTGTTAAATCACACTTCCAGTCTTTTCTGCATCATCCTGCTCCCTTTTAAATGGGAGAGAGAGAGGTTTATGGGTGACTCTCTCTGCATCTGGTATTGATTCTTTCCCTCTACCCATTTCTCCCCCCTCCTGCCAGGCTCCCCACTACTCCTGATTGTAGGGGAAATTCTTTTGTGCCCTCAAATACTGTTTTCAGTGCTGGCACCCTGAGCATTTCTGACAGAAAATTCCTTGGAAGTTCAATCCATTTTCCTGAGACTTCACTCTTAATCATTTTTCATTAGCATCCCTTTGGCCACAGTGTCACAGTGACTATCATTTTCTCAAGGTCTTCCAGAAGCGTAGTTTGGGAAAGTGGAGTGTGACTTGCATGAAGTTAGTTTTTGGACTTTTCCCTTAACCTCACTATAATTTCTAATTTGACAAGAGGGTTGTTCTAACTTCTGCTTCACTTTCAAGATTGAAGATATGAAGATGAACAAGAACTACATTGGCTATTTCAGAAACAGTGGAGAAGTGTACATAGTGTGTGTGTGTGTGTGTGTGTGTGTGTGTGTGTGTGTGTGTGTGTTGAGAATGGGTAGAGGGTATTTATCCTCTGAGAGGTACCTAAAATCCTACAAGGAAATTAAAGTACCCAAAATCTTTCCTTAGCTATTCAGTAAACACTTTGCATGGTGCAAGAGCCTTATAAAACAGGTATCTCAAAGACTCCATATTGAAATTTTGCTGGGTTTTTTTTTCTTCCTGATTGCTTAATAGGTGTCTTCATAATCTGTGCAGCACAAGCACAATGATCCCTATTTCCCTATTCAGCTACCTGTCCCAGAGCTGTCTGGAAAATAGATTTTAAGATATACAAACGTATTAGCTCCTCAACATAGCTCCTCCCTCAAGCTTACAGTAGATCAAGCTTGACACACACCCACACCCTGCCCATATGCCTGGAAAAATCTTTGGACCCTAGGAAAAACTGTATTTAGAGGAAAAGAATGACAGTTGAAGAAATGAACATCTTAGCCTTGGGATTCAAGGTATTGTCCAAGAGGCACAGGAGGAGGAGAGCGCTGCTATGTTCTCTGGGGTGACAGGAGTGTGGAGAGGAAGGATTCAAATGGCAGTTTAACTGAATGGAATTTGAGAAGGGAGGTACAACCCTCAATCTTGGGGGCGGGGTCCAGTGGGGGTGGAGTCCAACTTCTGATGGTCGTCACATTCCAAGTGAACCTATGGTTTCTCCTTGATGATCATTTGGTTTTTGTTCATCTCCCACTTGCTTTCTAAAGCCCCTTCCTTGAGGTTGGGGTCCCCAGCAGAACCTGGCACATGGTAGACAATAAGAAAGAAAGGGATATATGGAGGGCAATTGAAAGGCATCTATCCAGATCCCAAAGAACTGGAATGAGCAACTGCACTTAAGTAGACAGTTGAAGGACCCAGAACCTCTTGTGGATTTAAAAAAATCCAGTAGACTTAGCTCAAAGGAAGTCTAGACTATTTCTGGTAGGTCTACACAAGTCAGGCCAACCTACGAGTGGTCACCCAGGACAGGGTCTCTTATTCTTTGTTCCCCTGTGAGCTAGGGCCAGAAGTTAAAGCAGGGCCTGGCCAAAAATAAATGCTCACCCAAACCCCTGTTGAATGGATGTGACGCTCATCTCTAAGGCTCCTTCCAGCTTTTGGTATTATGGGGACTGCCTTTTAGGCTACCTCCTGGCAGTTGACTCTCTGTGTTAGGGGTCTGGTAAATGGAGGATAAAATGGCAATCTCAGGGTGAGCGAGATTTTTTAAAGGAAGAAAAGAAAGCTTAGCCTGGAGAAGCAACCTTGTTGCTCCAACTTGAGGGCTCCCTGCTGCTACTAAGCAAGTACATGCTTTCTCTGTACAAGGCCTTTCTGTCCATTTGTGACAGCAGCAGGCACCGGGGCTGGGAAGAAGAGTTGAGATAAAGAATGGGCCTCCTGACTATCATCTTGATGAATAGTCTAAACCACATTTCAACATTTTGCCCACACGGGAACAGCATAGGTAACCTCATGCTAAAAAGAAGAGGCTTCGTCCTTCCCCTTGTATTCTAGTCACTATTTTGTATGAATGGAGCTCAGCCTGAAGGTTTCAGGGAAACATTTCTACATGCTAACCAAGAGACAGTCAGGCTTCCAGTGGGAGGAAGAAAGATTCCTCCCTTTTAAATCCACATTCAGGATGAGCAGGTAAGCTCTGAGCATGGAGAGGGCAGTCAGGAGAGAGGTAGCTGGAGAGCAGGGGCATGTATAAAGACACAGATGAAAGACAGAAACCGTAAGCGTGCAGCAACATCTGTCTCAAACCCACAGCTGAAAGCCCCAGGGCATTTTGTGGACTTCCTCTGAGAAAGAGCAAAACACTGAGGCAAAGTCTAAATGGCTGAGGTTCGGGTCTCCCAGGGGCTATTCCTAGCTCTGTAAACTTTAATCCCATCATCAGGGCCATAAACTCTCAGTTCTCTTACCCAACCGAGCTGCAACTGCTTCATCAACTCGTGGGGCCATTCCTACATGGGGTGCAAGGCAGAACATTAAACAGACCCTCTTCCTGATGCCTCTCTCGTCCTCAGAACCCTTCCAGCCTCCCCCACTGCCTGTAGAATAAAGTCCAAGCTCCTTGGCATAGTACCTTAGGGGCCTCCATTGTGTAGGTTGTCCTGCACCACCTTCTTGGTCTTGTCCTTCTAACACCCAGAAGGGTCCTTCCCTTCTCTTTTTCCCTGAGGCCACTGTGTCTTGCACATCCTGTGTGTCTGTTCATCATTCTCACCCACCTGCAATGGTCACCTTACCACCCTACGCCAAGGCCAATTCCTGCTCAGGCCTTGCCCTGAAGTCTTCTTGACTCCTTGCCTCCCGCTCCCCACCCACCACCACCTGATTATCGGGCAGCACATGTGACTTCCCACCTCGGGAAGGCCTTGTCATGAGACTGCCCACCATGCGTAACATGAATCTGCTCATTCGTCTCACCCACAATGGGCCAGGAGGTTTCAGTGGACAGAAATGGTGTAACCTATCTGACAATCTTCACTTTTCAGTTAATGAGCAGTCAGTAGATGTTTGTTGAATGAAGGGGGGTGAATGAATGAATGAATGAATGAACGAGTCCCACCATCTTTCTGTTCTTAAACCACACATTTCTTTTGAGTCCATTGAGATCACCATCTTTGATGCCTTCAGCCCTGGGGGGGGGGGGGGGGGGGGGGGGGGGGGGGGGGGCGGGGGAGGGCCTAGAGCATCTGTAGTAATTTTCTCCTTTTCACTCTCTCTTATTCCCCTTTGTCATGTTAATGGCTGGCTGGCATGCCTATGCTTTCCAGCTGAGAGAGAATGTCAGTTGCCTGGCCACCAGGAGAGCAGTCACAAAGCACCGGCTTCTAGAAATGGAGTGGTTGGCAGGTGTCAGGTCCCAACCTTCCTGAAATATGTCCTCTATCCGTCGCACCCCACGTGTGCTGAGAGTGAACCAAGGAACACGTGGCACGCAAGTCTGGGAGTCACATCTGGAATGTTGCAATTCCCTCTGGACCCTGGTCTCACCCCTCCAGGCTTGGAAATGTGCACACAGCAGCTGGATAGCCATCTGTCTGGGACTGTCATCAAGGGAGTCCCGGTGGGGGGAAGGGCGGTATAGAAAAAGTGACCTCAATGCTTTCTGTCTCTATCATTGGAAGATCTCGGCCCAGCACTCTGGGGAAACTGCACTGAGTTGTTTCCAGTTTTTGTCATTTTTATGGTCCCTTTATCTTATCTCCCCTCTCTTTCCCTCCCACGATGACACTGGAATGGGTTCAAAACCCTCGTGAGGCCTGCTCCAGGCTAGTGCTGAGTTTTCTTTTTTACTAAGTCCTTCCATCCTCAAGCCTGTGAAAAGGAAAAATGAACATTAGAGGGATCCAGAAGGTAGATCCTCAACCCCAAGTGACTGGACACACCCATCCTTAGGACCTACTAATAATCCAACTTAGGGAGACACTTCCCTGTTACTCTAGACAATGTGGGGCTTGATACAGGCATCTCTACTGCCTCTGACACAAGCACCACTCTGGGCTGTGCTCTGGACATCTGTAGTTCCATACCAGCTGCAGGGCCTTCTGGTATGACTCCCTCGTCCCAGTCCCCTCATAAGGACACGTGGAGCCTTTGACTGGGCCAATGATAAGCAGTGCATAAATCACAGTGTGGGGACTTGACTCACAGGACCATTGAGAGGTCCAAATCAGACAAAAAGACACCCCCCCCCCCAAAAGGGGTAGGTAGAAGCAGGGTCAGAAAAAAATAGTGTCTTGTGACCATGGCCACAAATGCAGAGTGATCGGTGGTTTCCCCACATAGTCTTGATGCCTTCTGAAGGCTTGTGGCCCCTGGAAGGTACCATGTGGGAGTAAAGAAGAATGACAATTTGGTTCATATGGAGGTGCCCACAGGCTTGGCGTGGCGTGGCAGCAGTGAAGACTAATAGGCGGTCCGGAGGGAGCACGGAGCATAGAGTGTGCTGCTGGCAGCAAGAGGAGGCAGATGATTTTCATTTTAATGATCCAGTGACTGGTGAGGAGGTGTTTCTGAACCACTCAGACCCAGAAAATATATCTGGAGCCTCTGAGTCCATTGCCTGGCCTGATGGGCTAGGAAGGCAGCTTTTGTACAGGGATGGAGCAGGGGATGCAGGGGTGCACTGCTTGTCCCAATCCTGCCTAAGGAAGACTTCAGACCCTCCCCTCACATGCCACGACTGCATTTCCCATCGGCCACTTCCCCTCCGCCCACCCCAGGTGCCGCCAGTGGACTTCTGCAAACAGCACAAGATAGGGAAAGTCTAAGAGCTGAGAGACCGAACTCCAAAGGGGGGGGGGGGGGCGGGAAACGGGGGGGCAGCTACCAAGCCACCTTTGCAAGGCCTGAGAATGTGGATGCCTCCCCTTGAGAAAGGGAGCCCTGAGAAAACTGCCAAAAAAAAAAAAAACAGTTTTGAATAAGGAGCATGCAGAACTCAGAAAGGTCCGTGAGAAACGTGTACCCCCACCGACTGCTTAGCAAGAGTCCACCTTGCAGGCATCAGCCCTCGGGAACTGTGAGATCAACCACTAGCTGAAGGCTAGTTACTTCGCCTGCCCACTTCCCATCACCAGACTTTTGCCCACAGTCTCTTAAGACGATGGGTCTTTGGAAACTGAGAAGAGAAGTGGGGAGGGGGGGGCAGGGAGTAAAAGATACTACCCTTTCCTCCAGCACTCTTTTCTCCCTTTCTGACTACCTACTCAGTGGGGGACAAACTGGTCATTTTGTCTCCGTCTGAGCACAGTGTGCTATAATAGCCAGCTCTGTTGTCCACCTGCTTTCCCCTCTTCCCCACCGGGTACACAGGGATGTGGGTGCTGTCTGTCTCGACGGGCACACTGTGTCCCCATTGCTTATCCTTTACTAATCCTGTGCCTAGGCTGTGACTCTACGGAGGAGGCTACGCGTGGAAATTCCAAGGGGCAGGTGGGGGACCAGCTGGTCTATTGCTTTTCATTTAGCTGGCCTGGAAGAGCAGTCCCCTGGATCCCGCACCACAGGTCTCAAGAGTGGCACCCATGGGAAAAAAGTCGCCGCCCGGCCCCTCCACAATGCTGTGGTTTTTGTGTTCAGGGCAGAAAAACTTGGCTGCAGCGGTGCACCAAGGAGAAGATGCAATCTGCAGCTCAGCTTGTCTTGATTTTCTACCCCAGCCCAGTCGTCACGACTGGTGGCAGGGGTGACCTCAGCCCCTCCCTAATGCACTATGAAACCTAGGACACCCACCCTCCCTAGGGCACAGTCACTGCCCATTCGGATTTTAATCACCAGAGAGGCTTCCAGGTTGGGCCCTCATCCCTCACCTCCAAGGGGCCTGAGGAACGTCTGTTCTGTTTGTTTCTCAGAAGGGCTAAAGAAAAACAACAACAAAGAAATACAAATGAAGCAGGGGAATGAAGGGTTCCTCGCTGACAAAGCAGACTAGTTGACAGTGGGCAAATCATCTGCTGTGCTGCCTTCCCCACCCTACTCCCAACTGGACCACTGCGAATTTTCGGTATCAAATATGATACAGGATTTAAAAAAAAAAAAAAGATAATGTAAGGAATAGCAATAGTTGCTATCAGTATACAAATATCTATTTTCTTAGTTCACGATGAAATTGTCCGTGTGTGTGTGTGTGTGTGTGTGTGTGAGAGAGAGAGAGAGAGAGAGAGAGAAAGACCTACTCCAGGGTGCCAAACACAGGAGCACCTGGGGGACGCTAACTCAAAGCGCTGTAACTTCTCCATGGGTTTTGTTGGGTTTTTGAAGGGCCACAGTATTCTTGGTTCTAATTGCCTTTGGGACAGCTTCTGTATCTCTAGTCAGAAAGGATCCAGCAGGCACGGATGGCCTATGCTTGTGACACCCTCACAGTCCTTTTAGAGGCTGGTGTCCGTGGAAGGAGGCCTCGCACACAAAGGCTTTTCCATCTGCTCGTCTCTGCAGGCTGTTTCCACGTGGTAACGGAGTCCACTCAGCTCCCAAGCTTCGTCAGATGGCTTGCCATCCCTGTGTCTGAGTCATGGACATGGAGGCTTGCTTCACGTTAAGTACATGGGAGCTACTGGTGCAGAGACACACAGTCTCACGCAGCAGGGCTCGGCGGACTCCTCCATTCTCACACTGGCCTGAGATAGTTTGGAGGTGACTTTGCTTCTGGAACTTCCAGGCCTACCCTCAGAAGTCACCCTCCCCAAAGCTGCGGTCTGCCCAGCGCACGCCCCACACTCCAGCATGGAGGGAGGGAATGGGCTGTCTTATCTAGAGCAACAGGAAGAGCCCCAGAATGGCTGGTATCTGAGAGTGTCACCATCTTTCCCCTGAAGGAAAGCTCTCATCCTCTTATGGCGTACAGCTTAGGTGGCATGGGGGTTGTGGGACAGGGGGGAGTGGGGGTCTGCAGGGAACCCTGGCTTGAAAGTGGTGTTCCTAGGGCCAGCAGAAAGTATTCCACACTTGATGTCCATCTCTTCCTCCAAGTCCTTCCTAATCCCTTTAACTTGGTTCCTTGTAAACCCTGCTAATAGTCATGGTTATCTCTCTGGGTGCTTATCTTCTTCATACAACATCAGCTTAGGGACACGTGTCACCTGCTCCAGGCCTGGCCCTTCCTGAGCCCGACGTCACCTCTAGTTTGCTGTCAGACCACAGTAACTGTGTCAGGGAGAGGGAGCTGAGTGGGAGCACCGGACTGTTGGGGCTCTGTTTGCCCATCACCACAGTCCACTAGCATAAGACCCTCTTTCCTTGTGCTGTGAGGAATCTAGTCCCAGTGAGGAAGTTGAGCAGACTTTCAGGTATCTCCTCTCCATGGATTAACAATGTCTCTCTCCTTCATTATTCTCTCTTGAGCCCGAGAAAGTATTTTTATTCCAGGATAAGTGCTTGCCATTGTGTCTCTGTTCACCTATGCCCCATATCTTCTTTCCCCTTTACCTTGATAAGATCACATTTCTTGACACACTAGATGAATGTATGGATTGTGATAAGAGATGTAAGACTCCCCAATACAAGTGGGGTTTTTAAAGCATCACATTTCATCTTGTGAATTCCTGAAATCCTGTGTCATATTTCATTCCTTGGTGATCCTCCAGGACCCAGATGTTTAAGGAAATAAGCCGGGAAAGTGCTAGACCCATTCCACTTTCCACCCATAAAATTCATTTCTGGCTTGAATTGCAAAAGGGTGAGAGAGAGAGGAGAAAATAAGAAGAAAGGTGGGGAGAGGACACAGAATCCCAACATTATAAACTAGACAATCTTGCCCTGCCCCTTTCATTATTTGCAGTCAAACTGTTGTGATATATTTAGAGTTTTTGTTGTTCTTTTCACCCTCTCTTTCCTCAGTGGCCTGGTGGGGGAGAAGCTAGACTCATTATCCCATCTCTGCCTTTTTTCTTCTTGCTTCAATAACAATTCAGTGTAGAAATTGTTCTGGATTCTTCTTTGTCCACCATGGAAAGAACAGAAGGGCCCACAGTGTTTTCTTCATTCTGTGGACTCAGACAATGAAGGCATAGAGTGTTCTTTAAGGGATGCATGCATGTTCCACATATGGAAATGTCAGGTCATAATTTGTGTGTATGCATATTTCTATGCCTTATGTTTTGTAATGCTGTCAGCTCCAGGAGATTAAAAGAGTTCTCCCAAAGTCTCCATCTCAAAAGGAGAGTCTAAGCTTACTGAGGTCCTGCTGTTTGTACTCTGCCTTGCTTGCATTGGCAAGAAATTCAAACCAGGCAACTTCTAGATAAGAATCTAGATGATAAGACTTGGGAAATATTTCCTCCATCAACTGCGGAAGCATCCTTCCTTAACCTGAATGGCTCCAAATAACAAAAAAAAGAAATGATCTTTTAAAATCCTCTTCTGTGTGTAGCTGTTCTCAATAGGTTGTGGGCCACATTTGAAACTATATTTCAGTCTTAGCCTATGAAAAGACCTTTTCAAACTCATGGCTGAAAACCAGCCACCATCACATATGTCGTTGTTTTGATACGACACACGAAGGCAAAGGAGTATGCTCTCTCAAATTCACATGGATAGCAGCCAGGTGCTAGCCTTGAAAACAGAAATCAGTTTATCTTCGATGCATGCAGACCTTTGGTTGATGCAGTTCAGAGAGATGGCTGGGCAAAAAGTTGGGGTCATTATTTTATCACCCACGCTACTCGCCATCTGTCTGGGTTGCCATATTTTGCCCTGGACTCCTCTTGCGCCATGTATCCTTCCAAGCTCCCTTCTAGTCATCTCCCTATTTGGGCTGTCAGGCTCTCTGTCTCTCTGTCTCTCTCCCCACCCCACCCCCCACTCCTCCTGCCAAAGAGAAACCCTTCACTTTGTCATGCCCAGGTTTGAGCTTCGTCCTTAGTGCACAACTGTGGAGCTTCTACTATATGCCAGGCATCAAGCCAGATGACCCATCAAAGCAATGTGGTCAAGGGAGCGCCCTCTCCAGAGTACAAGTAGAGTGGACGTTACCCAGTGGAGTGATTGTTGTTGCCAGGGCATTAGAAAGACAGCTCTTCCAGTCTTGGAGACACAGGGAAAACTTCTAGAAAGCTAGGCCACAGGCTAGTGGTGAAGAAATAGAGCACCTCTCAGACCCCTCTGGAGACTCTTAGGACTAATGGGAGAGAAGGTGGAGTGACTGGAGGCCCCACAGATGAGCCAGGACAGGCCCCAAGAGTGTTGTTGGCCTGTGCTATGATGCATCCCTACCAGGGCAAGCTGGAGCCCTTTCTGATGCAACATGTTATCTTGATGCTTTTGAGTCTCCTTAAAAAGCCAACTCCACTTACTCTCCTTTTAGAATATCATTTTCATATTCAGCAAGCAGTATTAGATTACCCACATCAGAACACAAGAGTGAAAAGGGGCAAATAAGGTATTGGTATTGTCCAGACAATAATTCTGACCCATAGAACTCTGAGGACCTTCAAGGATCCCAAGATCATATGCTGAGAAATGCTGACTGGAAAGGGATGGTGTTAGTCTTAAAATGGATCCTGACAACATGCCTGGTTTCACAGGGAAGGTGTTCTGTGATTGCCGAGTGATGTCTGCCCTGCACACAGAAAGGAAAAGGGGGGTAGCACACTTTCCATGTACCTGGCACCTCCATAGAGCACAGATACTCAAGTTGTGTTGATAGTAATGAGATTGGTTTTAAAATGATCGGTTCTAGAGACATCTAGATGAGAACTGCCCTTAGAGCAGTCAGCTTTCAATTATCTTAGTTTTTCTCATCTGTGGGGTGTCGTTTGGGGAGTTTATTAACAACTCGCTCTTTTATAGGCAAACTGTATTTTGGCCCCCAAAATACCTAAGAGATGAATAAATCGTTTCATCCACCAGAATTGCCTCGACTTAACTTCCAGTTCATGGAGAAAACCCAATTTGCCTTGAAAGGTGCCACCAGTAAAGGGAACTGAAACGCACTTCTGTCGAGTTCCTTGAAGCCACTACATGGGCTCATGGCGCAAGTGCTCAGCTGCTCACCAAAAGGTCAGCAGTTCAAACCCTCCAAAGGAGACAGATGTGGCAGGTGGTGTCTATAAATGTGACAGCTTATAAAGCCCATATGGAGGCAGTTCTACTCTGTCCTATCAAGTCAGATGATACCAGGTGAGATACTAGGTGCTGGAGATATTTTTTTAAAATAAAATCAACACACCTCACTTCCATTGAGTTGACTTCAACTCACAGCAAACCCTGTAAGGCCAAGGTAGCACTAGAAAGCCTCATCTTTCCCCTGAAGGCGGCTGGTGGTTTGCAACTGTTAGCATCCCTACTCATGATCACCGCGGTGCCCGGGCTCACGGACAGAGGAATCTTTCCCAGGGAGTTTATAATCTGAGTCAAACGGACGAGGAAGTGGGTGTTTGTAAGCCTGTCTAACAAGCGGCAGAAGGGAAGCCGTGCTCAGTCTGCTGATGGACTCTCAGAGGGTGGAGAAGGGGGAAATTCCCACCAGGACCTCTTGTGTTTTGAAAGGCACGAGTGCCTCCCGTGGAAGGGGGGACAGGAAAGTGGCAGGCAGTTTGGGTGACTCTGAAAAGGGGCAGCATGCACAGGGATGTGGAGGGAGGGGGGTATTGGGGCTGGGGGCCTGCCAGTTGTGCAGCGACTGAGGTGCGAGAGAGCACGTGGAGCCTCAGAGACCAATGGTTTTCCTCAAGACCAAATAAGAGTGGGATCTGCCCCTGCCCAGCCCCTGGCAGCATCGCACTGGGGTGGTCTGGGTCACGAGGTTGGGTTCCAGGGTCTCACAAAGACGAGGGAAGGGCTGAGAAAGGCAGGCGAGAGAACGCCACGTGTTTATTGGAAACCTGCCTCATGCCACAGGGTGACCTTCAGAAAGCAGCCTGGGTTTGCAGCTGATTGACTTTGGGTTGGAAGTTTCTTAATCTCTGCAAGGTCTTCCTCGAGGAACTGAAGACACCCAGGTCTGCCTCTATTGGGACAGCTACACAGGAGAGCTATAAATATCCTCACGCAGGAAAACCACCAGTGACCATTGAGCCCCTTCCCATTTGGGTGCTGCAGAGGAGGGCCATGTTCCACCATGGTGTCAAACAGCTGGGGGCGTGGCAGCAGACCACCCGCCCTTTCTTCCTGGTGCTTGTGGGTAACCTTGAACAGGCAACCTCTCCACAGGCAAGCCCTTAGCCATCTGCACAACCCAGGAACTGCTTCCCACCACCACCTCCCTCTCTCTCTCTCTCTCTCTCTCTCTCACACACACACACACACACACACACACACACACACAGCTTAATAGCTAAGACAAACCACGTGCTCTCTAGTGCGTCGCAGGTGGCCCACCCAGCAAGAGCAGAGACAGAGACAGCTTGAGCATCGGTCCCCAGGGTGTGGTTCACTGCATCCTGGTAGACTTAGGGCTCTGCCGACACTTAGTCTTCCCCTGAGAAAATGTAGCTTGTGTTGCCCTCCTGCCACAAGCATGAAGATCAGATAGAAACAGGGAGGAGAAAGTAACCATGCTGCAACCCCTCGGGGCTAAGATTCTGTCTCAAGAACTGCTTTGGGCTCCTCCTCCTCCTCCTGCAGGGTTATTGCATGCAAGTTAAGGAGGGCTGTGTGCAACTGGCAAAGAGTTCTGTCTCCAGAAAACAGATGATCCTGAGTAAGGTTTCCAACCCAGCCCCTACGAATCATGCTTGACCCCACAAAAGAAAACAGGCAAGTCATTGGAGTATGTCTTCCAGAAGGTCTTTGTTGCAGTTTTCTCCATCATTAAGAAGAGGAGAAAAAGGGGGGGAAAGGTTAACAAAAAAACAAATAAAATTACATCATCGAATAAAGACAATAATAGCAGCACAGCTTATTGAAATGTTACAAGCAAATTTGCTTTTGTACTTTTCCTAACAACATTACAAAATCCCCCTGCCCCATTATTTTCTGTAAAATGCCGGGTTTTTTTAAGCACCATGAAATCCTACAGAGAGAGAAATTGGTAAAACACCTCCACACATGGGTTTATAATAGTCATCACTGGGTTCCCTGCCTGTGACTCTGGGGCGGGGAAGTGACTAGAGGCTGTCAGGTAGGTGGGTTTGCATATAGCTTCTAGGAAGCACTGCGCTTCCTCCCTGCAAGTGCAGCGCCCTGCCTGGGAAGGAGAGGGTCTGTCGTGGCAAGACAGACCATCTTTCTCGTTGGAGCTGGAGTCCTCCCAAGGGATTTTTGGAAATGCACAGAGACAACTCTGCGATTTTTTTTTCTCACTTGAGAACTGAAAACGCAGCGTAGAATCCCAATCTCTTAGGCACCTGTGAAAATGATCATCGCTTGCTGTGAAGTCAAGGACACCTCTTCCTTCTCAGTGTCATTGTGCTAGTGCCACGAAACACACAGACTGCCATGGCAGGACAGATTGATGCCGAGTATGAGGTGGATTGGTTCAATGGGCAAGGAGGGGGTGGCAGAGGGGGTAGGGGCTTGATGGCCAGCAGCATGCTATTCCAAAGTCTCCATATGAGGAATGAAGAGCATCCACTATGCCCAACGAAAGTGGCTTTTAATTCACAGAGCTACCGTCTATCTCCCTTGTTGTAAGGTCATCAGCCACTAGGTCTTACTCAAGAGTGCCCAGAAGAAGCACCCTCTACTCTCACCCACGCTTGCACCTGACCCGAGAGAAAGGCTAAGCCCCTACTGGGCACATGATCGGAATGCAGAGAGCAGAAACACAAAACGTATCCAGGCTGGTTTCCCTCTTCCTAAGTTGGTTGATTCTCCAAGCTTGCCCCTGTGGTTCAGGGACTGCCGGACACATTGGACCGGCTCACAGACCTCGGTCTCCGCCACAGTCTGACCACCTGCTTACCCTCCCCCCAAACCCAGGATAGGACTTGATGGGCAGTGCTGGCTTCACCTGGCACCATGGTCTCTGCAGGAGAGGAGACAGTTTGCTAATGACCAACACAACTGGGACCTCAGTGTGGAAGGTTCACTCACAGGACCCCAGAGAACCCATTTCCTGTGTGAGAGAGAGGAGAGAGAGGAGGAGGATGTCTGGTGCCAATAGCGCACAAACTCACAAAGCAAGCACAGACAGCTGTTAGCAGAACAATCTGCAAATTGCCCTCACAATTGTTTCAGTCTTCATGTCATGCAAAAAAAAAAAAAAAGTCCCCTTAGCATGAGGCCTCCTAGTGGCTGAAGGCTTAAAAGCTATTAAAGAAGGCAGAGCAAGCCTCCTTTGGAGTCCAGTCTCCAAATGGGGTCCTGACCTATCATCCCAAAGGAGAGCAGACCCAAGAGCTCACCTCATCCTACATGAATCAGACCTTCAATCCGTATTCACAAATCTAACCAAGAGCTTTCTTAATAAATTGAGTTAAACAGAAACGAGAAAAGTGAACTTGAAAGTGACCTGTGTTCAAGTCCTTTGATTTGCACGAAGGTGACCGAGATCAAAGCACTATGACTGGCTGAGGACAGACTGTCCTGGGTGCCTCAGCATCCCTACCCTGTGGTCCTCTTCCAACAGTGAGGAATTCCTAGAATCACGATTGGATTGAGAATGCAGGATTGGACTGGAATCTCTCCAACGGGCCTTCCAAAATGCAGTCAGTGCCCACCGACCACGTGAAGAAAGAGACGCTGTGCAGAGGACTGGTCGTACCGAATCAGAACGTTTGGTTCCAGTGTGTGGGAAGCAAGGCTGTGCCTGTGTGTGTCTAGTCTGTAGTGGTCTTGCCTTCCTTATCACAGGTATCCTATGTGCTACTTGGCCAAATCTAAACATAGGTAACATTCAAACAACAACCGAACAACGAGCCTAACTGACCTCTCCCCAAAGGTTGGCTTGTACACAACAAAGAGGGGTTCCATTACCTCCCGTCGTCTCCTGCGGTGAGGATTTCATCGTTGGCGAAACACTCTGCCCACCTCTCTGATGGACCCCTCCACTCCAGAGGGACCTTGACCTCATCTGTGTTCAGGGAATGGATTACTAGATGAAGAAGGTTCCCACTCCCAACCCAGGGACTCTCTGAAGCCCTCTCCCCCTGCCACTATGACTTTGTTCCTCTGGGGAAGCAGCTCTGCAGCACACCCACCTATGCACCTCTGGTAGCGCCTACAGCTTAGTGCTTTGAACCATTTGATTTCTGCTATCAGGGGAGTTCCTGCAAGGTCAGCAAGTAAAGTGCAAAGGAGTGCTTTCAGAGGGCATTTTTAACAGTACAGGAAGGGGGGTCACACAGAACATTGCAGAACCAATCCACCCCTGCCCCTCCCCACCGCTCCCCCTCCCAAAATTGCACAATAAGTGTCTACAAAGGGCATCACATGAAGCCATGTTTGCACATGTTCTCTGGGTGGGAAAGACGTCTCCAAACCTCTCCCACCTCTGTGTCCGTGAAGCTAGAAATGTGCACACACACACACACACAGACATGTGTACACACACGGACATGCATACACACACGGACGTGCATACGCACACATGGGGGGTACATGATGGACACTGGAGCAAAGCTGAAAGCAGGCTTTGGTCTGACAAGCTATGAATACCAGCTCTACCACCTTCTTGCTGTGTGCCATTAGATAAGTCACATCGCTTGCCTGAGCCTCCATGTCCTGTTTGGTCTAGTGGGTTAGCAAACACTCCCCACATGGTACTGCCTTGAGGTTCCAGCAAGCTAATATATGTAAAGTGCCTAGTACAGTCCAGGGCCCACAAACGGCCCGAGAGCCCAACCACTCTGGCTGCCGTAGAGTCATTTCCGACTTGCTAGAGGACAGAGTGGAACTGATCCTTCGGGGTTCCTGAGACTGGAATTCGTTATGTGAGTAGCAAGCCTCACCTTTCTCTCATGGGGTGGTTGGCGACTTCAAACCGTTGACCTGCCCATGGTAGCCCAACACACAACCACTGGGCCACCAGGGCTCCTCCAAAAATGATAGCTCGCCACAATAGCTATCCTTATTTTTCCCAGAATGAAGCCCCTCTGTCAGAATTGGCTGTCGGACCTCAGATTTTTAACACACTACTCTCAAGAAGGCAACAGAGGGGAGACTTAAATGAGCAAGATCCACAAACCATTTCATCAGGAAGTCTTTAACTTGTTGGGATGAGAAAGTTTGATATCTACTGATTCCTTCAAGTTTGGTTAGGCTGGGTCCATTCCTCTAAAAAGAACTGGGACCCACACCCCCATCAACATTTCCTAGGGTCCATTTCTCATAGTATAAATGCAGGTGGCCACCAGTGAGCTGTCACCCCAGCCTAACGGAGGAGCCAACCTAACCCTTGTACCAGGAAGGGCATCCTCAAAGTCAAATCGTGGATTTGGTTCCTTCCTCAAAGCAGTGTTGAAAACTTCGATGGGCATCTAAAGGTTTAGGGGTGGTGTGAGGGGGCTATGTGTGCTTCTGGGAAGAGTTGTGCATTTGGGGGAAGGTGGACAGAGAGGTCTTCCATGGTCCCAAGAGTCAAGAAGGTGATGCGTATACCCTCCCTCCCCTCAAAGTCAGAAAGCTTTAGATCATCTCTGGACATCCCTGACAGTCTTGTGGTCTTCGGGAAAAATCCATTCTGTGGCTTAGTTATCTCAAAGCCCCAGAGCTGGCACTGAGCCTGAGAGCCCATAGCCACCAACTTCCTGGTGTTGGGAAGGAGCCAATGTCAAGATGCGACTTTCAACTAGAAAAGCTGGAGTCAGTACAATATTCAGCCAATCAGGATGAAGCCTGAGGCACACATAGGATGATGGCCCGGTATAGAGAGCTCCCATATTTTCCCTCTCAGATATATATATTTTTTTAATCAAAAATCATCCCCAAAGCCTACACCACGTCACCTCCCACCTTCCTTCACCGGACATTCCAACCTCATGGAACTTATCATCGTTTTCATATGATAAGTTAGTGTTTGTCTTGCGATCATCACTCAGAACAGTATCCAATGTTAGCAATTAACAAGTGTGAGATCAAGAACTCAAGAACCAGGCACCGGGGCTGGAAGGGTGGATTATTTCAGAATAAAGGAATGCCCAAACATAAAAGTAAAATTAAATATCTTAAATACTTCTTTTTAAGTATTTTTTTAAATGTCATTAATGGCACTTAAGCTGCAAGCAATCAAAACATTTCAATTTTATGATACAAGGGGTGCTTAAAGAGATTGTGTTTCTTTGTGTGTGTGTGTGTGTGTGTGTGTGTGGCATCACTGCCCTGGTGGGAGTAGGAAGCCCAGCCCTGCTCCCGGAGAGCTGCTGCTGGATTCAAACCACCAACCCTGTGGGCTGCAGTCCCACACACAACCCCTAGGCCACCAGGGCTCAGCCGAGATTGTGTTTCTTTTTGTTGGGAGCTAACAAGATTGGATCTCATGACTAGGTCAAACCCTAAGACACCCAAAGGGACAGAAAGCCCTGAGATGGAATGATGCCGTGGTCCTCCTTGGGATGTCTCAGTCATGAGGGATGTCTGCTTTTATCAAAATGTAGCATCAGCCGGACAGAACAGCAAGCTGCTGGCATCATGCAAGGCAATAGTTTTGGTATTCCTTCACCCCCACCACCCCTCATCTTATCACAGCAAGTAATAGCCAAGGTTCCACTAGAAAGGTGAGCGTGTGGATATTCCAGAACCAGTTCATCATCACCGTTTGACCGATTGAGAAAGCATGACGAGCCTTTCACGAGGTTCAGTTCTCACCGCTGCTTGCAAATCTATTCGGACTCCCTATCCCTTGGAGAAAGAAGGAAACCAGTAGACTCCCGTCATTGGTTACAGTGACATCCACAGTGTGATGTGTCTGTGGCAATTTGTCTTTTTTTTTTCTTTTGTCGAGAGGAAAGCCATTGCACCCTTGACTGTAAAATGTGCTCTGATCTGCTTCCAACCAAGTCCAGGTGCTCTGGAGTCCCATGGACATTCACTTGGAGTTTCAAAAGAGTAGGTATGCATGGAACGGTTGAGATCAAAATTCAAGCTTGGGGCGCATGCCACAATGTCCCATCAAAGCCAGAGTATGGTTACCAGTTCACCCCCACCAAGTCCTTTTCTCAGTGTGCACGTGTCACTCTGTGGCAGGGTCAGGACCTGGAGTGCTGCTCACACTTCTTCTTCCCTTCAGAAGGCTGGTCTAAGGGATAGCTGCCTTTGGGGAAGTGCCCGGCCAGGGCAGGGCTACAAAGCCGCCACAGAGCATCGCCACAAAAATGCCCTCCCCGTGAACAGCAGTCACCTCCCCCCAGGATACGAATGCTCCCTGGTGTCCCGCTGTCACTCTCAGAAGTCAGAAGCGAAGTTGTTGGACTCCTTTTGGCAGAGCAGGTGTTCAGATGTTGTATGGCACAGTGAAATATATTCTTCGATGCTATGGAAATGTCAGACTAACGAGAAGTCGATTTTAAGGCACGTGTCTCAGTGTGAATATATTAAAAAAACAAACAAACAAACAACAACAAAAACCAACGCTTAGTTCAAGTCCAAAGTTCTTCCTGTTTAGTTTCTGTCTTCAAGTAATGAGTTGTTCTCCAGCTCCCCATCTTTGGTGTCCGTGGGTACCATCCCATTCTCCACCTCGGCCTGCTGCTGGATACAGTCGGTCAGCATGGCCGTGCTGGAATGGTCAGAGTTGCACATCTTCCCCAGCACCTCTTCCTTCTTCTCTTCATCCAGGGAGTAATTCCGGAAGGTCTTATAGATTTTCTGGACATCCTCCGGCAGAGTCTTTTTGAGGTCCTTGTTTTTCCTCTTGGTGAGTTTGGAGGAAGACCCGAACTTGTTGATGATGTTGTCCTCAGAGGCCCCCTGCCCGTGTTTGTTCAGCTGCTCCGACCCCTTAAGGCGCAGGTTGTTGGGCCGGTTGTTGATGCTCTCCTGGGAGGAGGCCTTGAACCGGCCCGTGTCCAGGGCGGCAAAGACAGAGCGTTTCTCAGGCGACAGCATGTCCAGCGAGTGAGCCCGCTGGTCCAGGCCCAGGCGCCGGCGCTCCATGCTGCGGATGGTGGCAGCCCGCTGCAGCTTGTCATGGATCTCCACACTGAGTCGCCGCCGGGTCTCCCGGAATTCGGCCGTCACGTTGGCCTTCCACTCAGCTGCGTGGGCCTTGATCTCACCAACCTGGCCAAGAGACACAGGAACACAAGGGCATGTTGAGAAAGCCCTCTCGGCCCCACACCTCCCAGTACCCACAGCCCGGGGGGGGCGAGGGGGGAGGGGAAAAACCCCAGTGGCATTGACTCAAGGATCAAGGAGGCTAGGGGGTGGAAGTTCACCCAGGAAGGGAATGAAACATCATTTCTGCCTTAGCTGTTCTTCTTCTTCAACACACGCCTTAGATGGGCGAGTGAGGCTGATGAGGCTTCAAAAAGCTCGCCTGTCAACCCATCCCAAGCAGCCCTGGGGTTTGGAGAGGTTTCTACCCTTGCTGAATTGGGTGGCCTCATTCCTCAGACCTACGCTGGGCTCATCCTCTCTAGCTTGGAGCACTTCACCTAGCTCAGCCAGTCCTTTGCTCTTCCTTGTCCTGCTTCTAAGTCTATCCGGATAAAGACATCAGTCTGGCCCCATTTGTGCAGGACTCTCCTGGCTTTAAACTCTTAAGTCCTGTATTCCAGGAACTGCATCAGGCCCCAGGCAAATGGGGCAATGGAGTCACCCTGTCTGTAGGGCACGCTCTGGCCATGAGCTATCAGCCTTGGCCTGGCTTCAGAAGGGTCTCTGGGGCTTCTGGGAACCCAATAGTCCCCAGGGAGGGTGTAGGTAGAAGGTGTCCTCGGCCAAACCCCCCAGAAAATATTCTGGGAGTGTAAGGCTCTCCAGGAAGCTCAGCACCAAGGTGTTCTGGTTCTGAACAGCAGGGCAAACCGTACAAACAACACGCTTCCCTGAACAGAACACTCAAATCTGAGCCCTTAGAAAAGTCAATGTTTATGTTGGTTCCTGGTTTGTTTGTTTTTTATCTTTAACAGTGCATTTTCAGCAGGTTCCGTTAGTTATCTGGAGAAACCAATAGGAAATTGCATTGCTGGTGTTTCAGGAAGCCTGGAAAATTAGCACTTGGCCCAGTTAGGATATGGGAAAGTTCTCCATTAAGCAACTCTCTCCCAAGTGTCTTCGACATGAAAAGGTGGGAGTCTGGGAAGTGCCAACAAAGAGCTCCCCTGAAAGAGGTTATTCCTCTTTTTCTTTTTCTTACAACCTGTTTTTAAAACCTCTTTCTCCTTTCAGAGCCACTGCCCCGCATCTCTTTTCCTTTCATCCTAGAAAAATGACTTAAGTGCGTTTTGTTTTGATTTGGTTTGGGGGTGGGGGGGTTGTCATCAAGCTTGTTCATGCCCTTAATTTCTATCGGGGAGGAAACGTTTTATGGCCCTGGTCACAGAAATACATTTGTGTCCAGGGATCAGATGGAAAAAAAAAAAAAGAGGGGTAAGGGTACAAGGGACCCGTAGTTGATAACTTGGGTCCCCTTCTGAACTGAGAAGGATTCAAGGTGTTGGACTCCATTGCCGCCCAGACTCAGAGACCTAAAGACCAGGGCTGACTTTGCTGGCCTTCACGTGACTCTTCTCTGCCTCTTCGCATATGCATGTGCTAAGGAGTTAGTACACATCTCCCTCAGCCATAGTTTATCTCGACTGGCTATTTCTATTTCTTCTCTCTCTCTCTCTCTCTCTCTCTCCCCTGAAGTTCTTGTTTTCTAGGCTTTCTGGGAATTGTGGGCTGGTGACTGCATCACCACATTCCCTGCCCTGCCAAAAGAGAATCAATAATAATAAAAATAATAACCGCTCTCCCATTTAACTTGACTTTTAGGGAACAATTCAAATCAAAGACATCTCGATGAGTCCATTTAACAAGAAGCACGCTAGCACAGGGCAGAGACAGGCGGTTCTCATGTCATCTCAGGAACATTCATAGCACTGGGAAGGGGTCCTACCTCCTCCTTTGTCTTTTTGGATAGAACCCGCAGCCAGTCTCCGATCATACTGAGGACAGCCGCAAAGTAGGCAAGGCCAACAAGGATCCAGAACCACACTAAGGGCTTATACCACTCCCGGTAATTGATGCCAGCGTTTCCCCCTGAAAACAACGAAACGTGACTTTAACCACAATCTAGCAGATGGTTTCTGTAGAGTAGACAGAGATTCCAGGCCCCAGAGTGGGGCTGCAGCCCCGTCAGCATCCACCCCTTGTGACATCTGACACCATTTACCCCTGCGTGAGCACAAGAACCACAGAACGGAAGGCAGGACTCTGACAAGTTCTTTGCTTAAAGGAGCCCGACTGTGGCTAGGTTACCTTTGATTCTCAGCCAGCACCTTTTGTGCTCTTCTCAACCATGATCAGGGGAGAACTTGACTTACTTGTTCTCACCCTGAGCACTGGCAAGGCCTTGAGCCTTAGAATAGAAGGAGCGAACCTGTCCGTTTTCATTCCTCTTGGATGGTATCATTGTAATGTGCTGTCTGGTCAATCACCACTTACAGGGACCCTCTGGGACAGTGTCCTTGTTCCCTGTGGTTTCCAAGATTGTGACCCTTCCAGAAGCACGTGGCCACATCTTCTTCCCAAGGAGCTGCTGGGAGGTTTGAGTCAAGTGTTGAAAAGCAAGGATGTTACTTTAAGGCCTAGGGTGAACCTGCCCCAAGCCACGCTGTCATGTGCAATCAGTCCATGTGTTTGTGCAATGGATCAGGAAAGCTGAAGAAGAATCGATGCATTTGGATGGCGGTGCCAGAGAAGAACACTGCCACGTACTGCCAAAAGGATAGATAAATCTGTCCTGGAGAACGGAGAGACTCGGTGGTGGAGCGGGGACATGTGAGGCTGTGATCCACATGGCGAGCAGTTTGAAACCACCAGCGGGTCCTCCGGAGAAAGCCGGGGCTGTCTACTTCCGTAATGAGTTACAGTTGAAATCTTCATGTTAATGATAAACAGTGCAGTCTCAGGAGCCCACAGGAAGTGGCTGGGAGTCAGCACTGACTCTGTGGCTGGGAGTTTGGGTTTTGCAGGAAGTAAGGCCAGAACTTGGCATCGGGGCAAGGATGGCGTGAGAGACATAGGAGGAGGAGACACTGGTCCCCAGAAAAGGACGTCACCCTAGGTAGAGTGGAGGGACAGTGACAAAGAGAGAGACCTTCCATAAGACTGGATTGGCACAGTGGCTGCAACCAAGAGGCTCACGCAACGCCGAGCACAGGGCAGGGCGGTCTTTCATTTTTCGATACATCGGGTGGCTGCAAGTCAGCACCTAGTGGAGGCACCTAACAGCAATTCCCGTTCATTTAACAGCCTAGCACTTAGCCCCACCAGGGCTGCTTGCGTGCCCCCTGAATAAAATTCCCCAAGTTTATTTCAATAGAAAATCAAATACCCGAGTGGTTTCCAGTTCTGGAAGAATTGCCCTCTTAAACACACATGCACCGACCAAGAGATGCATGGGTGTGTGGAAGGAAAATTCGACATAATGGCATGAACGAGACTTTGAGCCAAGAAGCAGTGACTTAATGCTGAGGGATTGTGTTTACATGCTGCTACGCCAAAGGATCGATTAGGCTGATTAATTAGAATCATCATAAGCTAGAGCCGAAAAGGGACCTTAGAGTCCAGCTAGCCCAATCTCTTTCTCTTCTAAATAGGAATTCCAGTGAAAATCCATCCAACCAAATTGGCCAGCAGCTTGAATGAATTGACCGGCCGTTCCATTAATGGCATCAGTCACTTATTGCAAATAATTAGTCTCTTTATTCTAACCTTCCTATAGGGACTTGGCCTGAGGTAGTTATGCAAAATAGACCCCGAAGCCCAGCCCACTCTGCGAAGCAGAAGGGGCAGGGAGAGGAAATCCCTGGTGTGAGCTGCATTCTCACTGTGAGACAGACGTTGCTACCCACTGAAGCAGGTGGGTGTCATCGCTTCCAAGATGACTGGTCACGGTGGTATTTCCCAAAGAATGCTGACCAGGCTACCCTGCCGGGTCATGGACATAAACCACATCCAGAACTGAATGTAGATGGAGCTCTTGTTATACCAAGAATACCTCCTCAAGGCAGCAGGGCAGGAACGAACGGTGTGGTCCGTGGCTCTTCTGACTGTATCTGAACCCACTTTGCCATGCATCCCACAAAGTCTGAACAGCTGCTGCCATTTCTTCACGTTCAAACAACAGGTTGCCAGAGGGCTTTGCCGCATGGTTCTTGTAATTTGGTTTGGATGGTCTGTTTCTCGCTGGCATTCTCCCCCGCAGCTTGCTCAGGAGATCATGTTCCCTGCACCATGAATGCATCTTTCTGCATCAGCCCAGAGCACACAGTGGGTTTCTCTGGGAGATCTCACATACCTCCTCTGCTAAGCCAAAAGTTGGAGCTTCCCCGACTCTGTCGCTTCCTGGGGAAAAGATATGCCAGTCTGCTTGCTTGAATGACAGCCTTGGGAGCCCCCTGGGTCCGTCCTACCCTATATGGCCTTCATGAGTGGAATTTAACTCAAAGGCGACTGGTTTGGTTTTTGTTTTGTTTTTTCATCGCCCAATGAAGACTGACGCTAGAGGGCGATGGCGAACAATGCAGTAGGCATCCTCCTGTGAGTCCCTGTCTCGACAGGTGGGCAGGCATTCTGAGCCACTATCAGCTCCCGGATTGGGTTGAGAAGTGCCACACGGTTGCTTTTTTCAAAAAAAGAAGGGAAAAAAAAATTCAGACTCACTGCCAACCAGTCGGTGCATACTCACAGCGCCCCGCTGAGTTTCTGAGACCGCCACTTTGGAGGGAAGTGGAAAGCCCGGTCTTTTTCCTGGGCAGCTGCTGGTGCTTTCAAACTGTCGACCATGCAGACAGCAGCCCGCCGGGGCTCCGTGCAAGCTCATCAGGCTGTCCTACCTGAACCAGCCGCAGACTAGCCCAGCGTGGGCTCCTCCTGGGTGTGGGCCACTGCTAGGAGAGCTGACAGCCTGTCAAAGGGAGCTGGTGCCCATGTTCCAGGGTCTTCAAAATGTTCAGGGGCGGGGATGGGACGGAACTAAAAGGTGATCGGATTTTTCGAGGGTAAGAAGAAAAAAAAAATAACGTTTCCCAGAATCCGACTCTTTTTAAATGGAAACAAAGAAACCTTTCTTAACCAAAACATATCCAAGTGTGAAGCTATCGTTTTGTGTCTTTAAGTTGGGGGTCTAAGGCCTCTATCATTCCAAATTTCTGTGCACTTTTTGAAGCCCCCCTCGTAGGTTTTACCTGGTCGGCCAGCCTTCCCTCTCGCTCGGGCCCCAAATAAAATGACTTTTTTTTAAATGGGAGGGGGGCATGGTCTTCCAGGGTGCGTGTTGTTCTGCTTGGCCAGCCTCAGCTTGAAAAAATAGGTGCTTGGAAGGACCTCCCCTCAGTGCTGTCACACTGTCGGTTGTGAAAGGTGCCGATCTGTGGAAACCCCAGGACGAAGGGCTCTGCAGTGGGCCGAGGTTAAAACCGTGGTGTCCAGTACCTCCATCCTGCTAGACCAGCAGGAGTAAAGTAAAATGCCAGTATTGGCTACATGCGCCCCCTGTTGGTGCCCCATGGTAATCATAAAACCATTTTAAAAATAACCTCTCTCCCACACGGGGTTCTGACCTTAGTGCCCCAGAAACCCCCAATTGAGGCAGGTCTCTGAGGTTCTGGAACTGAGGGCTGAGGGCGGCCTAGATATGGCTGTACTGGTTGTCAGGTGTCCTGGGTGGGTTCTGACTTGTCTCAGGGGAAACACTGCCCGGCTTGGCACCAGCCTCACCCAGGTGGAGGTTTGAACACACAGGCGCAGCCTCAAGGTCCGTCCCTTGCCCCCCCCCCCCTCTCTTCTTTTTCCCTGACCCTCTACCAAGTATAAAGTCCTTCCCCAGGGATTGATCCCTCCTAGGCACATGTTCAAAAGAAGAAGAGATGAAGTCCTGCCATCCTCATCTCTAAGGAGTGTTTTGGCTGTACAAATCTGTCTTAGAAGAAGACCAGGCGGCGGGGGCAGGGAACAGACGTGACCCAGGGCACATCATACTTTGGAGTCCTTAAAGATGTGTGTGCAGAGGGTTCTAAAGTCCAGGCTCCCTGACATGTATTTGAATTCGTGACATTCCCCCACAGACCAGCTGTGGAGAGTGCTAGGAAAGGACACGGGCATGCCATGTCTGTGCTGCCCTATGATTTCCCTCTCGATCTTGAGGGGTCCAGAATGAGCACTTGGTTGAGAAGACCTGTCCATAAGAGAAGACTGGTATGATTAGGCTCCATTCTATTCATAAATCATCCTTAATCACTTTAATTTTCTAATTAATCCAAAGAAAGGGGGAATCCCTAGTACTTTTCCAAGGCGGATTTCCGTTTTCTTTGCTCAGTTGCGCCAAACCACCCACATCTTAGACCCATTAACATAGAAGCACCTCTACCCCCACTGACGAGACTTGAACTTCATGACTTTCCTTTCCTTCTGACCAAGTCCCACGCCTCTTTTGACACTCCTTGGAGGAGCCGAGGCCGGCTGGGACCACACAGTTTGCCTCGGAACTCAGTCCTTCAATGCCCAGGCTGCTGCTTCGCCAGAAACTGAGGAGGACAGAGACAAAAGGCAACCCAAACATCTCTGAACATGGGGTTGTGTCTTTGATTTGGAGGTTTTGCTTCTTAGAGTAGAAATCTGTTGCCTGCCCGCCTAGAGCTACCCCAATGGGAGAACAGGAGGGTCGTCCTTGGATTCCTGCCTTCTGTGCACGACTTTGGGTCAGTGGAACACTGGCAAAGTGAAATGCCCGTTCATTTTTTAACTCCCGCCTTCAAGTGAAATGGAAGCGGAGTTTCTCATTTTACTCGCTTACACATCACCCAGGGGACGTTCTGTTGTACGAAGAAGGCTGTTACTGCTTCCAGAGCCATTCACGCAGAATCCAGGATGCCAGTATCTGTCCTCAGCACCTGGAAAGTCACATTCAGTCTGAGTCTTCAGTCTGGGGAGGCCCAAGTCCACTTTTGTGGGGACAAGGGCTCTCCCCTCAGCTTCAGGGAGCTTCACTTGCAGGAGAAGCCATAGGCTAACCTCGCGTGAGTTTTAAACCTGCCAATGCAGTTGATTCGGGACGTCTTAACACAGTTCAGAATCCCAACATTCAATGAGATGTTTCATCACACTCATGCATAATTCATATGAGAGAAAAGAGATCAGCATCCCGGGGAGGAAGGTGCTGACGTGCCTTTCAAATCCAGG
>PVJH01010029.1:0-75785 GCA_004026705.1 Nesogale talazaci
CCTTTGTATCCATTTGTCATCAGCGATATCGGGAGTCAGTTGGTCCATTGATTTTGATTTTTGTTCTTTGATACCTGATTGTTTCAGCACCTCATGATCGCACAGGTAAGTGGTCTTCTTTTATGGTGGGTTTTGTTGCTTCTGAGCTAGATGGCTGCTTGTTTGTGCTCAAGCCTTTAAGACCCCGGATGCTCTAGCTAACTGATGTTAACTTTTAACTACCCACTTCCGCCTGTGATAGGATGGCTGTTGACATCCTTGGTCAGTGGTCAGAGGAGACTCATCTGAGGCTTTATCTACCTGTGGACTTTGCAAATGGTTTCATTGTCATCCATAGCCTTAAACCAGATGCTCAGAATTTAGGCTTTAATACTGATTCCGCCTCTGTTCTTAGAGGATCACACAAGCTACTGTTATTTCTTCCTTGTGGATTTAGCTGATGACACCTCACTATTAGTTCCTTTTTTTAAATCTTTTGATTGGGGGTTTGTACAACTCATCACAATCTGTACATACATCCATTGTATGTCAAGCACGTTTGTACATTTGTTGCCCTCATCATTCTCAAAACATTTGCTTTCTACTTAAACCCTTGCTGTTAGCTTCTCATTTTTCCCCTCCCTCCCCTCTCTCTGCTCCCTCATGAATCCATGATAATTTGTAAATTATTGTTACTTTGTCATATCTTGCATTGTCTAATGTCTCCCTTCACCCACTTCCCCATTGTCCGTACCCTAGGGAAGAGGTTATATGTAGATCCTTATAATCGGTTTTCTCTCCACCCTCCCGGTACTGCTACTCTCACCACTGGCCTGGAAGGGATCATCTCTCCTGGATTCCCCATGCTTCCTGTTCCTGTCTGTACCAGTGTACTTCCTCTGCTCCAGCTGGATTTGTAAGGTAGAATTGGGATCATGATAGTGGGGAGGAAGAAGCCAGTAAGAACTAGAGGAAAGTTGTATGTTTCATTACTGCTACACTGCACCCTGACTGGTCCGTGTCCTCCCTGCTACCCTTCTATAAGGGGATGTCCATTATCTACAGATGGACTTTGGGTCCCCAACCTGTATTCTCCCCATCCCCACCTCCCACCCTCCATTTATGAGATACCTGATATCTGATCCCTTCGACATCTCATGGTCACACAGGCTGGTGTACTTCTTCTATGCGGGCTTGGTTGGTTCTAAGCTAGATGTCCGCTTGTTTACTTTCAAGCCTTTAAGACACCAGATGCTATATCTTTTGATAGCTGGCACCATCAGCTTTCTTCACCACATTTGCTTATGCACACATTTGTCTTCAGCGAGTGTGTCGGGAAGGTGAGCTTTCCGGAATGCCAATTTAATAGAACAAAGTGTTCTTGCATTGAGGAAGTACTGGAGTGGAAGCCCAAAGCCCATCTACTGCCTTATTACTCACCCTATAAATATATGCACGTAGATCTATTTTCCCATCATCATATATAAATATATTTACCTACGTACATGCCTGTATTTAGACCTCTATAAGGGCCCTTTGCCTCCTGTTTCTTTTACATCCTCATATCCCACTATCATGCTCAACCTTCATTTGGGTTTCAGTATTTTCTGTCTGTTTCATTACCCTTGATCAAGCCCTACCAGGCATCTCATACCTTCCTTGCCACTGATTTTGGATCACTTGTTCCCTTGTCCCTGGGTTGGTCAACACCCCCTCCTTTTCCCCACCTCCTTCTCTCCCATAACCCCCCAGAACCATTGGTCCCATTGTTTTCTCCTCCAGATTGATCATCCAACCTATCTTATCTAGATAGACCTGCAGAGATAATATGCACAAAAAATAAATAGCAAGACAAAGCAACAAAAGAAAACAAAATGACAACTATAAGAAAAAAACCAATGTCCAGAAAAATATAAATAAATAAATAAATAAATATAATAAAAAAAGAAAAACCTGTAAATAGCTCAAGTACTGTTTGTTGACCTCTAGCCGTGTCCTCCCGTCAAGTCTGATGGGATTCCACACCCTGGCCCCAAAGTCTATCCTTGGCACTCTGGACCTCCACGCTCTCCTTTCCCCGCCCTTTCCCTCTCCTTTGCTGCATGCCCTTCATGACTTGCCTTAGTGTGGTGGGGTCAGACCAGGTGCAGTCCCAATACTGTGTCTCCAGTGTTGTCCCCCATAGGGCCATGAGTCAGCAAGGAACAATCGTGTCTCATAGTGGAGCCAGCCATATGTTCTTCTCTGTGCATTGGCTGTTCTGAGTGGGAATATCGTCCTCAAGTCTTGGTGGGCCAGAATGCACTCCACTCTCTCTTCCCCTTCATTAGCTCCCATGTGCTCTGGTCAGACATGTCCCTCTCCCCGGCAGCTTAAGTGCTGTCCTCTAAAGTAATTCTTCTGGGGTGAGGGGCAGTTAGCCATATATTGGGATTCAAGCCAATTTCCATCTGTTTTAGAAATCACCAAATCGATTTCTATAGCAACTGTACATAATACCTATAGGTCCACAAGCAGTGAATGAGAGTTCCTGTCTCACCACAACTCCTCCAATACTTGTTCCTTTCAGATTTTTTGAATTGGACTATCTTTAAGGGTATTAGGTGGTATCTCATTATTGTATTAATTGTATTAATTTGCATTTCTCTTATGGATAATGATTGGGAATATTTTCTCGTATGTTTATTGGCCATTCAGATTTCTGCCCCTGTTAATCTTTTGCTCAGGTTTTTTGCCCACATCCTCAGTGGACAGTTAGTTTTTCTCTTATTGTAAGCTTGTAAAGTGTTGTAGATTTTAGTAATAAACCTTTTGTCTGATGTGTCATTGCCATAGATATCTTCCCAGTCAGGGACCTTTCTTACTGCTCTCTTGGTGAATTCTTTGGATGTACACAGGTGATTTTTCTTCAGTATATCCCACTTGTCAATTTGTGACTCATCTGTATTTGTATCCTTATTTCCAGTAGCATATGTATTCCGTGTGTCAAGGTTCTCAGATTTGTCCCAGTTCCCTCCCTAATGGCCTTAATTGTTTTGGGTTTTACCTGGAGGTCTGTGATCCACCTTGAATTTATTCTTGTGCATGGAGCAAGGTAAGGGTCTTGCTTCATTTTCTGCAGGTTGATACCAGTTTTTTCCAGCACCATTTATTGAAGAGGGCATCCACTTCCCATTTGATGTTTTTTGAGCCCCTATCAAAAATCAGTTGTCTGTATGCTTATATTTTTATTTCTGAGTCTTCAGTTCTTTCCCATTGGTCTGAATATGTGTCTTTATACCAGGACCATACTGTTTTTGCAACTGTGGCCTTATAATACATGCTAAAGTCAGGTAGAGCAAACCTTCCCACTTTATTCTTCTTGAGAAGTTCTCTGTTAATTCTGGGATTCTTTCCTCTCCATATGAAGTTTGTAGTCATTTTTTCCAATTCTTTGAAGAAGAATGGTGGTATTCGTATTTGAATTTATATAGTGCCTTGGGCAGAACTGACATCTTTACTATATTGACTCTTCCAACCCAAGCATGGGATATTCTTCCATTTCTTGAGATCATTCTTGGTTTCTTCTAATAGTATTCTATAGTTTTCCTCCTGGAAATCTTTCATTTTTTAAGTCAGGTATATATCCCTAGATATTTCCATTTGTGCTTGGCTATTATAAAGGGTACTACCATTTTAATTGCCTCTTCAGTGATCTTTTCTGATATGTGTAACTAACCACAGACTTCGGTTTGTCGATCTTGTATCCTGCCACTCTGCCATTTTCCTCTATTGCTTTCAGCACTCCACTTGTGGAGTTTAGGGGATTTTCAATGTATAGGATCATATTGTCTGCGAATAATGATGATCTTGCCTCTTCCTAGCCCCAGATGTCTTTTCTTTGTCTTAGCTAGGACCTCCAGCATGATCTTAAAAAGCAGTGGGGACAAAGGGCATCCTTGTCTGGTTCTCTTTTTTTTGTTTGTTTGTTTTTGGGCATCACTGCTCTCCGGTGGTGGGAGTAGGAGGCCCAGCCCCACTGCTGGAATTGACCCTCCGTCCCAGTGGGCCGCAGTCCCGCGCACAACCACTACGCCACCGGGGCTCAGCCCTTTTGTTTTGTTTTGTTTTGTTTTGTTTTGTTTTTATTTTTTTCTGGTTCTCTTTTGCAGTGGAGTTGTTTTCATTTTTTCTCTATTGGCTACCACATTGGCTGTTGGTTTTTCATATATAGCTTGTACAATATTGAGGAAATTTTCTTCTAGTCCTATATTCTTGAGTGTCTTTAACAGGAATGTGTGTTGTATTTTGTTGAATGCTTTAGCTGTATCTATCGGTATTAGAAGGTTTTTAAAGCATTTTTCCTGTCAAAGTGGCTAATATTACTAATGGTCTTTCGTATGTTGAACCATCCCTGCATCCCTCATATGAGTCTCATTTGGTCATGATGAATTATTTTTTTAATGGTGTCATGCGCTTTTGTACATTTGTTGCCACCATGAATTTCAAAGCATTTTTTCCTACTTGAGCAGTTAGTAGGAGCTTCTCACTGTTCTTTATTAATCAGCAGATTACTAAGTTGGAAGTCAGTGCAGTGACACACTCATTTATCATATTACAGTTCCATTGTATGCATGGGACAGTATTTCTAAGCTCGTATACTTGAACTTGAATTTAAAAATAGTGTTTATGGGGATTTTTAAAAGCTGTTAGAGTAAGCAAGCGGCCATCTAGTGTAGAGGCAGCAAAGCCCACATGGAAGAAGCACACCCGCCTGTGTGATCACAAGAAGTCAAAGGGAGCAGGTACCAAGCATTAAGGAACTGTGAGTGAGGGGAAATGCAGGGTGGGGACCCAAGACCCGTTTGTGGGCAATTGGACATCCCCTTACAGAAGGGTCGTGAGGAGTAGACTGGCCAGTCAAGGTGCAGTGAACTAACTATGAAACATAAAACCTTCCTCTAGTTTTAAGGCTTCCTACCCCCCAACTATCATGATCCTAATTCTGCCTTACAAATCCAGCTCGACTGGAAGAGGTACACTGGTACAGATGGGAACTGGAAGTAGAGGGGATCCAGGACAGATGAACCCCTCAAGTAGTGAGAGTGGAAATACCGGAAGAGTGAAGGAAAGGTGGGGTAGAAAGGGGAAGCCGATTACAAGGATCTACATGTAGCCTCCAATCTAGAGGACAGATGGGGGAAGAGTGGGTGAAGGAGACATCGGGCAGTGTAAGATATAACAAAATAATAATAATTTATAAAATACCAGGGTTTAGTGAGGGAGGAATAGCGGGGATGGGAGGGGAAAAGCTGATATCAAGGGCTCAAGTAGAAAAGCAAATGTTTTCATACTAACTATGAAACATACAACATACAAATGTTTTCATAGAATGATGATGGCAACAGGCGTCAGAAGGTGCTTGACACAATATATGTATGTATGTATGTGTGTATGTATGGATGGATGGATGGATGGATTGTGATACACAATGTACGAGTCCCCAATGAAATGATTTATTAAAAAAAGATGTTAGAGGCTGATCCCGAGTGGCGTAAGTGGTTGAGTGTCCAACGGCAGCCGGCAGGCTTGGCGGTTCAAATCTAGCGGTAGCTCTCAGGAGCGGCACTGGGTACCGCCTACGACCACCAGAGGCAGTGATTTGCGTGTCCCCCCCCCCACGCACACAAAAGATGTTAGAAAAGAAACTTGACAAATTCGGTAATAAGAAATGTTTAATCCTGTGCTTTACTGTCTGCAACTGTAAGAGTGCTATCATCAGCTTAGAAGAGTTGGAGAAACTATAAATGAGTGAACTATACAAAAGAAGATTTTATGTATTTCCCTTAATACTACAGAATATATTAAAGGTAACTGTTCTCCTTTCTTGTTATTTCCTTTCCATCCTCTTAAAAATTAAATCAAAGTCAAACCAAACCTGCTTCTGTCATGTTCATTCTGATGCACAGTGACTTCATGGGACAAGGGGTACTGCCCCATAATGTTTCCAAGGTTGTAATCTTTATTGAAATAGACTACCACATCTTGTTACCACATGCTTAGCCACTGCACCCAGGGTTCCTTTCAAATATAGATATTGAAGTAATAGCGTTGATTATTTCTGAGGGTAGGTGGGAGCCCCTGGTAAGTGCTCTGCTGCTGAAAGAGGGCAGTGCTTTGAGCCAGACAGTACCCTAAGAAAATGTAACCATCTGCTTTCTTAAAGATTTGCAGTCTTGGAAACGCTACAGGGCACTTCTCTGTCAAATGGTCCTCTACTAGTCAGTAGTGATTGGACAGCCATAGGCTGGGATTTTTAAATAGAGATAGCTATTGTTTGTTTCCTTTTTTGTATACTGTTTTTATTGATGAAACATGAGTACTATTGGCACATTTGCAGATTTTATATCAGTACTTGTAGGGATGAAACAGTTGCAGATTGTGTTGACGTGTTAAAGAAATGTCACTCTGAGGGAGGGGTGATGGGGAATGAGATTTTCAACTCCCGTAAAGAGTTAGAGTCTTTGCAACTAACCAGGGGAGTTCTGCCCTGTCCTGTATTTTCACCATGGGTCAGAATTGACTCAATAGCAGTGAGAGGATGATTAGAGCTCTAAATTTGTAGAGAATAGGTATAAACTTAGGCAAATCTTGGCTTACTGGATTATCTGTTTTTATTTAAGAAGAGTGAGAATACAGGGGAAAGAAATGGGTTAGAGAAAAAGTAGAAAGATGGCATTTGGGAATACTTGGATATTAACTGAAGGAATGAAAACTGATATAAATGCCCTCTATGGGCTAAGCCCTGGTGGCGTAATGGTTGTGCGCAGGACTGCGGCCTACTGGGATGGAGGTTCAATTCCCGCTCACAGGAGCAAAGGCTGGGCCTCCTACTCCCACCACCAGGGTAGTGATAAATAAATAAATAAATAGATAGATAGATAGATAGATAAATAAATAAATAAATAAATACCCTCTACATTTACATTCACCATGAACTTGTGATCAAGGGACCCTTGAAAAGTTTGTGGGGGAAATTGCATTATCTTTTTATTCTATTTTTCCATGAACTTTTTGAAGCTTCATGTTTATTACCCTGCCCCATAGGGTCACTGTGAGTAAGCATCAACTCAACAGCAGTGAGTGTGATTTTTTTTGTATTTGCTGTTATTACTGTGTATTCAAGTACTCTAGCACTTATCTCATCTTACAGGTCAGAAATCTGGGTGTGGCTGTCTACTGGTGTAACGTCTTGTCATGAGATTTTTGTTAAGATGGAGGCTGAGACCTTGATCTTACACGAAGTCTGTACTAAGGGCTGCCTCTTGGTGTAACTGGTTTTAAGTTGTGACCCAAGAATATGCCAAAGCATACACCAAGAGAGTGGAGAGAGCACTCAAGAGCTGCAGGCATTTTTATAATTTAATCTCGAAAGTGACATGCCATCATATCTATCTCACTTTGCTAGAAGCAAGTCACTCAGTTCAACCCACTCTCAAGAGGAGGCGTTTATTGCAAGGATGTGAATATAATGAGGTAGGCCTCCTAGCATTTTAGAAGCTACTTTTGCAAGCATGAAACTGAAAATTGTTTGTGGCATTTTGCATTCCAAAATTTATATTAGCAGATATTTGACCAGTTGGTGTCTCACTTACTAGAAACTTTTAACTGCTTCCCATCTTCACTGTTGTTTCCATCCAGATGTCCAGTGCTCTTCTCATTTTGTGACTTGGCAGTAACTCCTGTTTGCTCTATCACTACATCAGTAATCTCAGAGCAACAGACGCACTAAAATAGAAGAAAATGTTTGGTTGAAACAATCCAAAGATTTTTACCCCCTAATATTCTTCCTCATAAATTCATAGTTTCTCTCTTGATTAATTTTTGTCAAAGCATATCTGAATATAACAGAACTACCAGTTTTTCTTCTCCTAGATCTATGAGGGGGCTTCATGCGAACTCCATTATCTCTTAAGTCTATTCTCCCTCTGGTAATTTTTCTCATTTAAAAAACTGTAGGAATGTAATTATGTAATTATATTGCTTTTTCCCTACGTTATTTTTTTCATGTCATGGCATAACAAATACTTTGCTGTTTCTCATGGCATAACAAATACTTTGCTGTTTCTTCCCAAACTTTTCTCCTTTCTTCAGTTTAAGATTTTATATACTTAACACTACCTTGAGGTTTCAAGAAATATATACCAAAATAATCAATCATTCTACAATTCTGAATGAGAAGAATGTGAGATTTGAATGATTATATTTTGTAATTTATACATTTGCTTATTTCTGATAGACTCAGTTTCTCACAGCAGGGTTGGCTCTTGTTCAACTGTGCCATATGCTAAAATCTGATAGTTGAACAATGAATGTTGATCATCCATGGGGAATAAACATTCAACTAAGATAAATCATTTCACAGTCATTCTATGTTTATACTTTTGACATTTTGCTACTAAGCATTCTTATATATGCAACTTTAATCTGAATACATCTAGTTTTACTTTAATTTTCTAAAAGGATACAGTGAAAACTGAAGTAATTGTCAATTTTTAGAATATCTTCCTTAAAACTAGCAACATTTTCTTAAAGATTGCTGTAATATTAAGAGAATAGATTATGCTATGGGAACACTGTAATAGGAATTTTAGGACCACATACCTGTTTTAGACAAATTCAGTTGACTCTTTAGTAGGGAAAAGGAAATTAAAACTTGTTTGTTTTTGCTATCATTTCTTCATTACATTTTGTTACTCTTAATATGAATTGATACATTCTCTTGGTTCATTTATTGAGTCTTTTAATCATATGTTGATTTCTAAATTTATGTAGTTTGCGTTTGTAATTAACTAAGTTTTATTGTCAAGCAAGGATTTTTATTATCATTGCAACATCAAAGCACTAAATTGTTGGGTGTTTTTTTCCCCATTATTTTATCTCCCACATTGCTTTCTCTATCTGGATTTTTGCACGTTTGCATACTTTTTACTTCTTCCTATAGTATGTTTTCAGAATTTCTGAGTTAGGCTGGGTTACAGAGAGCTGGTCCTTATTTGAAAATTGCTAACTAAGGCTTAGTCACAGTGTAGAGTTGTATCACACAATTGTATGTGAATGGATATATTGGATTACGTAAGATATGGCCCAAAAAACTACTATAGGGGGGAAAGCGGGGTGGGGGGGCAGTATGGTGGTAGAGGGAGGGGATAAAGAGAAGCTGATATCAAGTTGTCGAAGAAAGAAAATGTTTTGAAACTGATTGTGGTAGCAGTTGTACAACACTGCTTGATGTGATTGAACTATGCAATGTTATGGTATCTTTAAGAGCTCCCAATAAAATAGTTAATATAAAACCAACCAAAAAACAGCAAGCAAATGTTACAAAGAATTTAAAATAAGCCTTCAGGGAAATGGAGGGATGTTGTTTTTCTGAAAGGTGGTTTCTACTCTGGTAAAAAGTCAAAGTCTGGGAAATCCACAAGGCACTTCTACCCCATCTGCAAGGTTACTTACTGTGAGTCAGAAGCTACTTGACAGCAATGAGTTTGATTTTGGCGTTTTCCAGAGTTCTTCATGTTTGGGTGGTCATTAAAGTGAGGAAAATGACCAGGTAGGAGGAACTAGTGCCTGTTTTTTGTTTTGTTTTGCCATTGCATTGAGAGAGGCAGGACAGGAAGGGCACTGCATTGGTTTCTACACATTGCCCCATGTGTCATTCCTTGCTGTCACATTCATTTTTTTTCACTACCCCAGTAGGGCAAGGTAGAACGCTCCCTGTGGGTCTCTAAGAATTAAATTCTTCACATGAGTAGAAAGCCCAGTTTTCCTCCTGTGGAGTGGCTAGTAGTTTCTAACTGCTGACCTTGAGGCTACCAGCCCAGTGTGGAACCATGGTAGCCACTGGCCTTTTCTTCTTTAGGACTGTGCCTTTTACTCCCTGGGCATGTCTTGTCATACTTGCTGTGCTGTTTATTATTCTATATAAACAAATGTATGTTTAAAACATATTAAGTTATGGGAATTTGGTCTGTATTAATACACAAAGAGCTTCTTTTACAGTTTTTGAAAACTTTATTGTGAGTTGGGTGGTTTACAGAGAAAATCACCAATATTGTATTTAATTCATACAAATTTTGTTTCATCTCATTCATTGCAATCCCCTTAATGTAACTTCAGTGACCCCCATCTCCTGCTTGGGTTAGCTTTCTTTTTTAAGTAGAAGATAATGCTAGCATAAGAATTTGTTGTATGGATAATAACGTATTTTATTTGATCAGTTCTTAGTTAGAGTCTGACTAGTGATTAGAGGCAGTCTGAAGGCTGACTGCTGGTTTAAAATCCTGATTTTATCAGCTGGTTATTCCATAGGAATAGTAATAGTTCTTATATTTGGAATTATTGTGAGGGTTGAATTAGCTAATTTCTGTGAAATATGGGTTCAAACAAGTTCTGTGTAAAGGCTACTTTTACTTTGTTGTTGTTGTTTAACTTGGAATCAGGCTTCGTTTTGGTATTTAAACCCTTGCTTTGTTTTCCCCTCCTCCATAGAACTAGTCTTTTTCTTTCTCTTTCCTTCCCAGATCTCCAGGCTGCTGCTCCTCATTCTCCTGAATGAAAGCAGGCATAAGAATTTCTTATGCTTAATCTCATAATACCTGTAACAGATTTAAGGAACTGATAGACTTCCATGAATTTAAGATTTAAGTGACCAACTATGAAAAAAAGCAGACAACTGCCATGCCAAGGTTATGGAATAAAATGTCTTGCACTTTGCTTAGCACCTTTTGCTTTAAGGGTGCCAGTGAATGGTGTCCAAGGACTACCTGTAACTATTTTAATGTTCTCTTTGCTTTCTTATGACACAGATTAATCTGGTAGACGTGGTTCTGTCTTTGTAAATGAGTGTTATTGAAAGGGTTTTTTGTTTGTTTGTTTTACATACCAGGGTGCTTTATTAAGCTTGCTGATAGATGGAGATATATGCACAGATGGTTCTGGACAGAAGCAGGGGCAGGCAGGCCAGGGGTCAGGGGCCAGGTCAACCTCCAGGGCATGGCTAAGGGCTCAGGACACAGTATGGTGCAGTGGCTAGTGGTCTCATAGCCCATCATCTGTGACTGGGCTCAGAAGCTAATCACTTTGCCTGTGAAGAGAAGAATGACGAAAATGAGGATTCCCAGGAGGCCGAGGGCTGTAGAGAAGATGTTCAGGTACTTGGCGGTGGACGCGTGGTTCTGGGCCCTGAGCATGTCTCCCACCATCTTCCAGCCCCTGGACTTCGAAGAATAGGTGTAGGCCAGGAAGCCCAAGCAGCAGCAGTTGAGTAAGAGCATGTTGAAGAGGGACCAGACGCAGTGGTCGGGCATGATGTGGTTGAGCAGGACATGGTCAGCTGCAGGGGGGCAGTGTGGTATGGGGCCCGCAGCCCACTCATCTTGAGCTTCTCATGAGCCATCTCTGGGGTGTAAGGACACAGAGATCTGTGGCCAGCCGCCAGGCTTCAGGGGGCCTCTCGCTGTCCTGACTCTGTGCCTGCTAGAAGGACTCTGTGCCTGCTGGAAGTTTTGTCTTCCCACCAACACCCATCATTCTTGTAAATAGAGTCCAGTTACTTAAGACTTTTTAATATGTGCAGATCAACAATTCATGTATTACAGTCTGAATCCAATCTGTATTTGGCTAGTTTCCTTTTCTCAACAGTGTTTTAAATTCTATACCATTGGCAAAATTAATGACATCATCAATAGAATTACTTTATGCCCCAGAGGATGATTTTAATGTTCTGTACCATAAAATGAATATGGTTTCTCTAAGGTGAACTAGAAATACATATAAATCATAGGTAAGTGAAAAGATTTGGGACTCACACTTAATTCTAGCCTCAATCTAAGAACAATTAGTTCTTATGACATGGCCCTGCTTGATACTTGCTGTCACGAAGAGATCACTGAAGGTAGCAGTGCTATAGCCAAGTGTGATGAAAAAGGCAGGCAGCTATCAGGAAAAAAAAGTGTCTGGAGACTTTATAAAAAGAGTTGAGGTAAAAGAAGCAGTCATGAAGTTTGGGGTCATGAAAGAAACGCCTTAGCTTGTGTGAGCAAAGGATTATAGAAAATAAAATTCAGATGAAAGGAAGGAATAGTATTGGAGCTTAAATTGTGAATACCTAGTTTGCAGAAAGACTATGGTGTCCATGTAGACCCCAAATTTGCAGGGTCCATACCTGGATCGAACCTCTCAAGGGATGTGGATAGCCATACTAACATTGTAAAAGTCAATTGTGGCACATGTAGTTAGGTTAAAATGTAGTAATTTGATCTCCTCTTTGACCCAGTCTCAGTTTTTAATATTTTCTGCTTTATTATTATCATTATCATTATTGAGGCTTTTATCTCTGTTTTGTCCAGTTGTATGATTTTCTGTATCTGAAATCCAGGAAAATAAATCTATAGAGACAGTTAACTGGATTAATAATTGCCTGAGGAAATGGCAAGGGAGGCATGGGGGGAAAATGGGGAGCTAATAACAGTGAGTAAGAGAAGAAAATGCACTGAATTTGTGGTAATACTTGCACAAATGTATATTTATTTTTTTGTGTGTGGGCATCACTGCCCGCTGGGAGTAGGAGGCCCAGCCTTGCTCCTGGAGAGCTGCTGCTGGATTTGAACCACCAATCCAGCGGCTGCAGTCCCGCACTCAACCACTACACCACCGGGCTCAGCCTGGTTGCAAAATTCTTTTAATATGATTGAACAGATAAATTTGATGATAAGTGAAGTAATATGCCAGTGAAATTATTTTTTAAGTTTGTCTTATCTCTAATTACAAGCTAACTTCTTTGTTAATAGTATGCCAATTTTAAGTTTTGGGGTTTTTTTTGGGGGGGGGGCATCACTGCCTCGTGGGTGCTACTCAGTGGTGCTCCTGAGAGCAGCCGCTGGATTTGAACCGTCTAGCCCACAGGCCACAGTCCTGCACTCAACCACTTACGCCACCAGGACTCAGCTCACCACTTTTAACTTTTGTGTTAAATTAATAGTATGCTTTCATTTTATCTGCTTATTTTAGTCCTAAATAGATTTAGGCACCTGTAAAGTTATGACTGTGCTTTCATAAAGATTTGTAGCATTGGAAACTCTGCTTATAGAGTACATTTGATCTTAGCCAAAAGGCCAAAGCATAGTGGTTACACATTGGTCAGCAGTTCAGAACCAAAAAGCGTTCCTTGGGAGAAAAATGAAACTTTGTATATATTTTTCTCTCCACTCTTCATAAAGAACTATATTCCATATGGGATAAAAGACCAGAACACATGAAGTAGTAGTAGTACACAGAACTTTGCACAGTGTTACGTACACACACACGCACACACACGTACAGACCATAAGTGACCATTTATGCAATGTTAATATTTTGGTTCACTATCCATTTATTTACAAAGTACTTACACATTTGCTGTATACTTCTGTCAGCAAACAAGAGTATATATCCTAAGTAGATGGCCCATGTCTTATGTTTAGTATGTAATCAATCTAAAAATTTCTAAGAAAATTATTGATGTTTAATTTTAAAAAATAAATTCTAGAAGTGAAAATTTTAGAAGTGCTATTCCCTGAACTTTAGTTAATTTGTACTGCTATGCTAGAAAAACCACAGGTGAATAACTTTAGCAAACACAATTTTCTTACAGGGTGGGAAGCTAGAAACCCAGATTCAGGGCACCAGCTCTAGGGCAAGTCTTAAATCTCTGTGGTCAGTGGGAGAAAGTCCTTGTCTCCTTTCAATTTCCGTGGACTTGGCAGGTTTGGAGCTGTGTGTGTATTGCCCTAGATCTGGAAAGTTCTCAGTACCAGGAACTGTGTTATGCAGGGTTGTCAAGAGAAATAAAACCTGTGACACACTTTGATTCATTCATTCATTGAGATAGATAATAGATATAAACTGCTTCCATGTTTCAGCTATCAGTTAAAGCAGTGTTCCATTCTTGTGGTACGAAATTCTGTTATTTGCAATCTAGTGCTACTTATACCAGAAATTTACAAGTGGATGTTCATTCTGTCACAGTTTAGATTAGAAGTCTAAATTCAAGATACCACCTCTTTTCCTCTGCATTTGCTCAGGGGGAAGGTGTTTGTTTTCTTTAACATCTTTAAGTCCACAGTTGTTTTGGGGATTTTCATGTGTCTTGGTATCAATCTTCACTTCCCCGTCGTCTCGGAGGTTCTCAGCATAGGGTCAAGATCCAAAAGACATATTCCAGCATTTTATCACTTGGGTGTATGCGTATTTTTAGCACAGGGTTTATATTATTTTCATTACTTTTTATTGGTATATAGTCACATTAAAAATGGTCGTGCAGTCATCACCACAATTTCAAAACATTTTCTTCGTCCTCTTACTCATTGTCCCTCATTCTCCCCAACCTCCTCTGCCTGTAATTATTAATCCAGCTACTGATTCTGTAGGTTTGCGTAGTCTAGATTTCATATACTGAAGAAACAAATACCCAAGAAAAAAATACATAGCAATGACAAAACAGGAAGAAACTTCAATTGAAAAGAAAGCATAAAATATTGAAACCTACAATAAATTCAAAATAAGTCAAAAGCAAGTACAAATGATAAGGTATTACATTTTAACCTATTTTCCATAATCAACTTTCCAGTGCTCTCTAATAGTAAGATTATTTACATCTTTGGTTTATGGTCAAAGACTTAATCTTTGTGGGGACCATACAAATGAATTTTGGACTTCCACTGTCCTCCATCCCCTTCTGCAAACAGGGTGTTCAGAATTTAAATTCTGGTACCATTGCCTTTTTTTTTTTTTTTTGCATCACTGCCCTCTGGTGGTGGGAGTAGGAGGCCCAGCCTTTGCTCCTGTGGAGCCGCTGCTGGAATTTAACCTCCATCCCAGGGGGGCCGCAGTTTCGCGCACAACTGCTACACCACCGGGGCTCAGCCCATTGCTTTTATTATTTAAAATCACACAAGCTGGGGTGCTACTTCCATGTGGACTTGGTTTATGCCTCACTTAGAAGCCTGATTGTTTTGAAACAAACCTTTAAGACATCAATTAATATTCTCTCTGATAGATACCATCTGGTTTCTTCACCACACTTTGCTATAGCACCCATGTTTTCAGTGACCTCTCCTTGAGGGTGAGTATTGAGTAGGTAGGGCTACATCATAAGAAGGTACTGTTCTTAAATTGGGGGTGGGATTAAGTACAAGCCCAAAGTCTCTTTATATATCTATGGTCTACATGTGACCTGGTTCATTTTAGAGCCAGCATTATCATTTTAGGCCACAATATATAAATCGTTGAATTGTACAGCTTGAAAGCTTAAGTGACTGGACACTGTTTACACACATAATGAGGGCTGGAGTTAGGGCAAAACTTTAAATAGCATTCATTCACAAAGGCAGAACCATGCCTCCTAGATTAACACAGATCATAAAAAAACAAAGAGAACATGAAAATAGTAGGTAGATGGTAATCAAGTAAAGATTTTATGCTTAGATCTTACTTTCTTATGTGATAGGTATTTGGAAAGATAGAAAACCAAAGTAAATTTAAGTGCATTGAACTAGTTACTTATTCTCTAACTAAATATCATGAATGTTGGATAGCTAAAACAGAAGGAAAAGATATGGAAGGTTGATGAGACTTTGTCTCCCAGATTCTTGCTGTGTTATTTCAGAGAGAGACCCTTGAGAAAGACTACACATGTATCTCATGTGAAGAGTCAGTGAAAAAATGGGGAGAAAATCACAAAAAAACAGAAAAGTAGGAATTCCATGAAGATTACTGACACTGGCTGCAACAGTGCGGTCCACTGTCAATCAATGTGAGGTTGACTCGTAATCAGATAATATTTGTTCCGTTGTACATAAGCTCACTGAGAGCAATGAAAGAATGTATTATTGTTTATAAAGAATGTATTATTGTTTATAAAGCAAATTGTAGCACACTGTATGGTAAATAATTTACCCCAAATATAAGATTAGTAAGTGGCAGAATAGTATTATTACCAGTCTTCCTCTAGTATCCGTTCTTTTTTTTTGTTTTTGGGCATCACTGCCCTCAGGTGGTGGGAGTAGGAGGCCCAGCCTTTGCTCCGTGGAGCTGGGATCGAACCTCCATCCCAGTGGGCCGCAGTCCCACACACAACCACTACGCCACCGGGGCTCAGCCCTAGTATCTGTTCTTTTAACAAAAACATTTGAAGATATTTCAAATGCTGCTCATTTTGTAGTTGACTATGCAGTTAGTGCTACCATATTTGTTTTTCTCTGATTTAAGAATCAAATGTAATGATTTTTTTCTAGATATATATGCACATACTTGTGGGTAATTATATCTAATTTTGGACAATATCTATTTACTCTTTAATGGTATCATAAATTTGCTCTCCTTAAAAGAATTGAACCATCCCCTATTTGTTACAGATTCTTCAACAAAATCACTTTTTCGTACTTCACGTGAAGCTTTTAAATCATTGAAAACCCTTCAAGCCTTTTCTTGCACCAAAGTAAGATTAAATAAGTACTGTATACCGCGTTTCTGACTTACCTACAAATTCTTAGAGACAAATAAATGACTCTTGTTTGTAATCCAAGGACTGCCTGTTTATGCAACCAAACCTACTATTATCCAGTTGGTTCCTAATTCACAGTAGTACCCTATATAGGATTTCAGAGAGTAGACTGGTGAGTTTGAATCGCAACTTTGTGTTTAACATCCCAGTAGTTAACTCCAGCACTGTCAGAACTCCTTTTGTGTTTGAATTTAAACAACTTCTAAGAAAATTGACTCTTTTATTATGAACAGAACTTTCATATATACTTAAATTAGTTTATTAAATTCATTTATCCCAGAACTTGGCAGAACTGTCATAATTGTAATTGAACAAATGTCTTCAAATAGCCATTTACTACTGACAATCTCTCCCTGTGTGCATTCAAGAAACATTTAAGGTAAAATATGTCAGATAATATTTTGGACTTTATTTGAGTTATGTTTTCGCATGTGGCTCAATAAACTGATGAAATTTAGTCTTCTTTTTAGTCAGAAACTCGTGGATATCTGCTGCATATGTTAACTTTCAATTCTCTTAGCATCAGCGTCCGTAGTTAGTTTCTCAAGTGCATAGTATAAATGTTCAGGAGAACATTTTAAACAGTCTACATCACAAAGTTGAGCTTCTTGTATAAAATGTATTTTTGTAACAATGTTTTTGGCATTTAATTTATATTGTTGTTAGCTATGGTTGAGTCAGTTTAGACTCATAGTGATCATCTGTACAACAGAACAAAACATCACTGGTCCAGTACCATCCTCACACTTGTTCTTATGTATGAGCTCATTGCTGTAGCCAGAGTCAATCCAGCCTTTAGATGACCTTCCTCCTCTTCACTGCCCCTCTACTTTACCAAATATGTCCTGCGAGAGAGAGTGGTCTCTCCTGATAGCATGTCCAAACTATGCAAGAATTCTTACCATGCTAGTCTGGTTGCACGTCTTCTCGGACAGATTAGTTTATCACTCCATTGTACTTGCACTGTTCTTTGCTAATTTTCTAGTTCAAATGCATTCATTTTTATTCAGTCTTCCTTATTCCGTGACCAACTTTCACATGCATATGAAGTGATTGAAAATACTGTGTCTTAAATCAGGCCTACCTTAATCTTCATCTTTGCTTCCCAGTACTCTACAGAGATCCTAGGACAACACATCTTTTGATCTCTTGACTGATGCTTTCATGAACACTGATTGTGAATCCAAGCAAGATGAAATCACTGACAGTCTCAGTCTTTTCTCCATTTATCATACTGTCACCTATTGGTTCATCTGTGAGGATTTTTGTTTTCTTTACATTGAGTCATAATCCATACTAAAGGTGTTCATCAGCAATTGCTTTAAGTCCTCCTCACTCAAAGCAGTCAAGGTGGTGTTCTTTGCATATCACAGGTTGTAAATCTTTCTCTAATCCTGATACCAAGGTCTTCATATAAGCCAGCTTCTCTGATTATGGTATGTGCTCTTAATTTATATTAAAACATTTCACAAGTGTATTTATACATAAAATAAAGTAACAAGCAGAGTTGATGTTAAATAATTTAGGTTTGGAGGAAGGATGTGTTTCCTATACTAGATGTAAGAGTAAAGTTAAAATTCAGAAAGGTTAGATGAAAATACTGGAGAACACTTTTTTTTCCCTTTCTTTCTCAAAAAGCCAAAGCAATCATCTTGAAAATGAAGAAGCATAAATAATTAACTATTTGTCCCAACTTAATTCTGAATTCTGACATATCTTCAACATAGTCTTACAGGTATTGAGCATTGTTTAGGAAATATTACTCTCATACCACTATTCTTTCTTTGCTTTCTGTCTCTAAGCTTTCATAATAGCCACCTTCCTATAATTTGTCAGTTCCCTTTAAATATACTCATCTACTTATGTATTTGTCTTGTGCACTAAGTTGCAAGCTCCCTGAGAACTTTGTCTTTCTAGCTTTTAACTCACTGAACAAAATACTACAAATGCCTTTTTTCTTTCAAGTAGGATATTACTGACTGTAATTTAATTTTAAACCCACCTTTTACTGTTTTCATGATTTCTTCTCTGTATTCTTTCCCTGGGGCATTTCAAGTACATTGTTTAATTACTTTAATGCAGAAATTCTCAAATTGATATTTTCATTCCAGATTTATTTTTCAAAGATTTATTTTCAAAGATCCAGAATTGCATATCTAATTGATCCCTGGATATAAGACACAGATTGGTGTGAAAACATTTAAAATTTCAGGATATCCAAAGCAAAAATTCATTTTCTTCTCTTCAACTTGCTCTTTGTATCTGTGGTACTTATCTCTAATATGACTTCTTCCAGCCCTGCAACACCCTTTTCCCCCATCCCTACTCCCCCCCCCCCACATTTCAAATCTCTTATTAAACTTTGCATATTTTCTTCTACATTTCTTTTAAGTTAGCTCCATTTATATAGCTGTTATTGCCTATTTCAGCCTCTTTCTCACCATATTGCTTCTTGTAATCTTTCTGAAATATCATTCTAATAAAATAGTTATCTTCTTGGGCTGAGCCCTGGTGGCATAAGTGGTTGAGTGCGGGACTGTGGCCCGCGGGCTTGGCAGTTCAAATCCAGCAGCAGCTCTCAGGAGCAGCACTGGGTAGCACCCACGACCACCAGAGGCATTGATACCCAAAAACAAACAAACAAAATAGTTATCTTCTTACAATCTGTGACTTGTGATTTTAAAGCATTATTTTCTTGATATTCTGAAACCTTTTCTCTCACTACTCCCTCCTATTCAAGTGAGTATAACAGATTGAATTAGTATATGAAACCACCAGTCTATAATGACAAGTTTAGTCACCTTTTCATTATATTCAGGTCTTTTGCCTAGATCTGTAGTTAAACTATTTCACTGCCTGGCCTTGTCCTCTTTGTTTCTTTTTTGTTTGTTATTGTTTAGCTTAAAGATTATATACCATGAATTGCCTTGGTTCAAATTCCATTTGGCCTTTCTTTTGTGTTAGCTATTTTCTATGAAACATGTTCTGCAGCGTAATGAACTAGTTAATTTGGTTCTTGTAGCCATATCTTTGTTATTCCCATCAAGTGACTTCTTGCAACCATGCAGATTGTGTGTATGTCCTCTTTTCCTGATGGATTTAGATAAGAGGAACTGGAAGGAAGGTTCTGATAAGATTTTATGTTTCAATTATGGTGGTTTTTAGCATAGTGATCATAAAGACTTAGAACTTTAACATGAACTTTGGTCGTTGTCATCCTCCCAGGAACAAAATGAGCCAACTTAGAAGCAGGAATGGGGGATCTCATTGCCATGAAGAAAAAAGACTGAGAAGTTGAATTGAACCTTTTAGCTCTGGAAACCAAAACTGTGACACCAGAGAAGAGGCAGAGGGGTGGCAGTGGCAGAACCAAGAGCCAGAGCCAGGAGGCAAAGCAGAGAGCCTTCAGGCAGGACGCTTGCTTGTCCATGGGCTGCCTATAGGCACTTAATTGGGAGAGCTAGATTTGCTGATCGTTGAAATGAAAGCTGACTACCATCCAATTTGTGATCGAGTGGTTTAGCCATTGCCGGAACAGGATGGAGGCCAGGAGCTAGGTGACTAAGAAGCCAAAGATCAAAGGCCTGCCTATAGGCATGGCTCGGAAGACGCTGTCCCAACTGGACAAGCCATATGCTGAGCATTCCTGATCTTGACTTCTAGTCTGTAACTTCCTACTAAGTCCCACAATCGTGATTATTTTCTGTGTTTGATGTGACCGTTACAATGAATTATTGAACTTGTGGCCTGTTATTGTGACTCTTATTATATAGAGGGCTTCACAAGTCTCATGGACATTTTTCATTATCTCTTTAACCAATGAAGTCTCTGCTTGTGAATTTTGAAAATAATTATTGACAAGCCTCCTGATTAATAATGTAATCTTTATTTTTTTCTATTTTCTTAACGCTTTGCAGTACTGCCCTGGTGACCCTGTATATGTCATGCTAGAATTGTGACTGAATTTTTCTGAAGGAGATCGCTAGACCTTTGTCCTGAGGTGCTCCTAGGCAGACTTGGACCTCCAACCTTTTACTAAGCAGCCAGAAACCTTAACCATTTCACCACCTGTGGGCTGAATGTAGTATGAAAAGTAACAAGACATGGGAATTCGAGAAAGAAAAATTCTTCATAATACTAATATATGGTAGTATTTATAGTTTTATATATTGAAACTGAGGTCTTTAAATAGGCATGCTCTTGTAAAATAATAACATCCGTATCACATAATGAACTTATAAATTAAAATAATTTGTTTTCTCATGGAAGTTTGCTTCCTATAAATGGCAAGAAAAATTGTTAGTTGCTTATCTTGTTCATTTACAAGAAAATGGGTGCTGAAAATCCAAATTGAGATAGCTATAGTTTGCTATTCATTCCAAATAAAAATGGTATTTCATGGGAAAACTTGCTAAATCAACCTGCAAATTCGTCACTCAAGAACTTTTCTTCAAGATAACCATCATACATAAGTATGCAGCAGAAATACCTTATACTTCCCATCTTTTTTTTACAGAATATTAAAAAGATATGATTAGGATCAATATTTAACAAAATTTCTAATTTTTACTGCATTGTTAGGGGCATAAGTAGAAACAGTTTTTAAACAAAGAAAAAGCCTTCTTTATTTGTGCTAAAGCATCAACAATTCTACCACTAGTACTTGTCAACATAGTGAAAAAGAGAAAGTATCTCAGAACTGTTTTGAAAATAATGTTTACTCATTATCTTTTTGAAAAGATCACAACAGAGCACTTTTGGAAGCCAATGTTGTTAGGGACATTCTTGGTACTTAAAATTTCTTGATTGGGGGTACCCTGGTGGTCTAGTGGTTAAGTGTTGGGCTGTGATCTACACAGTCACAAGTTCAAAACCACCACCAGCTCCTTGGAGAAAATGTCTTGATTATTTTCTTTTTAGTTTGTACTTGTTTGCCTAATTGGGATGTCATCAAGAATTTAGTCACATCCTGTACTGTTTGTGTGTTTGTGTATGTGTGTGTTTAAGGTCTCTTGACAATTTAGCTAGACCTGGTGGTATAGTAGTTACCATTTAGGCTTCTAACTGCATGGTCAACAGGTTGAAACTAGCAGCTGCTCCAAGGGAGAAAGACAGGGCTTTCAACTCCTGTGAAGAGTTTTCTTTGGAAACTTGGGTGGGCTTGTCTATGCTGTCCTATCAGTTCACTGTGAATCGGCATCAACTGGATGGCAATGAATTTGGTTTTGTTCTCTTGACCTGTTGTATGGCATTATAATCAGGATAGCAACAAACTAACTTGTTGAGACTGTTTACTTACTTTGTAAATACTACAAAGTAGGGCTTTTATTCTCTTGAATTATTTGAAGTGTTAATTCAAAATGTTCTAATTATGCTTTTCATTTTGATTTTAGGCATGCATTGATGACAATGTTGATATGGTGAAGTTTCTCGTAGAAAATGGAGCAAATATTAACCAACCTGATAATGAAGGCTGGATACCACTGCATGCAGCTGCTTCCTGTGGCTATCTTGATATTGCAGAGTAAGCCATTTCTGAATTTATGTTTTATCTAGATACTCTTTAAAGACATGAAATTTTATAGTTGTGTTTAAGATAAAGTGAGTGCTTATATTAGCATAAAGCATGAACTTTGTTATTTCTAAGAAAGAGAATGAATGAGTGGTTCAACCCAGTGTCAGATCTTCTTGTCCTTCTGTTGACCCTTAGTACTTTGTGTCTTAATATATGTAGTTGCATGGTTTTTATCTTCATCTTATTTCTTGTTCTTTGAGGGTAACTAGAACATTGTCAAAGGATTCGGTTTATTATTTAGCAATCTAGTCTTATTTCAACATAATCATTAAAAGAAATTAGCAATAGTTCCCAACTGGGTTACTCTGATTTAGGAAGAATAACGATACAGAATTCATTATCCAGTTTTGTTTTGTGTTTTTCAAAAAATAGGATTTGTTTAGAATATTTAGTGAAAACAGATCATTGTATTCTTAGCTACCTCTAGAGGGTAGTGAATTCATTTTTCACGACCACCATATTTTAATTGCCACAAGCAACAGAAATTTACTCTCTTAGTTTAGAAGGCCAAAATTCCAAAATCAAGTTGTTGGCAGAGTTGTGCCTTAGGAAGTCTTGACCACATCATCCAGTTCCTGGTGTCTCCCTGCAGTCCTTACTGTTCTTTGCTTGTAATTTCCTCACTCCACTTTCTCCTTCCATCTTTACAAGGCTTACTGCCTACTCTGTGTTTGTATGTCGTCTCTTTACATTATTTTATTTCTAGCTACCACTAACTGCAATATATTTTTGCATAAGTTATTTTCTTCTCCTAGGCCCTGATTTATTTATTTGATGGTTTTTTTTTTTTTTTGGGCCATCACTGCTCTCCGGTGGTGGGAGTAGGAGGCCCAGCCCCACTGCTGGAATTGAACCTCCGTCCCAGTGGGCCGCAGTCCCGCGCACAACCACTGCACCACCGGGGCTCAGCCCTATTTATTTATGTTTTAATATGAAACAAGTTGTCCTTCAACTGTTGCCCAACAGTGATTGTGCAGAATTACCATTTCTCAAATCCCTTAACCTCCTTCCTATACTTTTCATGTTCAACAGACTTGGGTCTTTACTTTCTTTTGAAAATAGAAAACGTTTTTTTATCCTTAAAGAAGATTTAGTCAAAATTTTTATGCTTCCATTTCTCTCCCTTAATTTGTGAATAGTATTTCCTTGGATTTTTGTGATGATTAGCTAAAATAATTGGGCAAGTATAGTACTTGGCACATAGAGAATGCTTAATAGATATGAACTTTATGACCATTATCTTTTTTATTGTAAAACCCCCACCTGTTTCTTAAGATGTTTTGTGTGTTCACTTTTTTACTCAAGCCTTTGGATTTGAGAAAATAGGTGTTTTTCCTTCAGAAAAGTTTTCATCCATAAACTTGACAAATAACCATTGTGTCATTTGTGTTTTGGGTTACTAATAACAGAACGCCCAATTTAAAATGAATTTAAGAGTAAGGGCCACCATTTGTTTGTCAGTTTGTTGTTTTGTGGTGGCTTGTGTATTGCTGTGATACGGGAAGCTATGTCACTGGTATTCTTTGCTTCCCACATCCATCATTCAATATTTGCTCATATAATTGTTCAAGATTACAACTCAAGGCTTGAATTTTTACTTGAGTTCTTTCCATTTAAGATACATTGAATGGATTCTTCTGTTTTGGCATTCTAATCCTAGGTCTTGCACATTTCATTATAATATTTGGCTTTGTCTCCTTGTGCTGCCTTTTTTGAAATTTCTGTTCAGTTTTTTTACTTCATTTCTGTCATATGCCTTAACTACTACAATGCAGTTAAGAGCAAGTTTTAGTTTTTTCTGACTTCCGTAGTGATTTTCCTTTTGTGTGCTTGTCCATCTTTTTTATGCCTTTTGCTTTCTTTATGAATTTTGTTCTTGATTTCATCCCCACAGCACATCAGGTCTTCTGTCAGGCGTGTTAAATGCAACAAGTCTGTTATTGAGATGTTCTTGAAATTCAGGTTGTGTGTACTTCAAGTCATATTTTGGCTCATGTGGATTTGTTTTTAACTAACTTCAATCTGGACATACCTATGATCAGTTGATAATCTGTTTCACAGCCAGGCCCTGACCTGGTTTTAGCTGCTAGTTGAGCTCCTTCTTTATCTCTTCCCACTTATGTAATCAGTTTGTTTCTGTGTATTTGATCTGAAAAAGTCCATGTGTATAGTCGCCTTTTGTGTTGTTGAAACAGGTATTTGCTACGCACAAATCATTGGTGTTGCGAAATTATTTTATGCGATCTCCAGCTTTGTTTTATCACCAAGTCCATATTTTCTAGCTATTATTCTTTTCTCTGTTTCCAATTTTTGTATTCCAATCACCAATTATTGTCAGTTCATCTTGAATACATGTTTAATCAATTTCTGCCTGAGGACATTGGTCAAGTGCTTCAATTTCATCATCACTAGCTTTAATGATTGGGGCACTAATTTGAATAATCATTGTATTAATTAGATCTCCTTGAATGTGGTTGAATATAATGATATCACAGGCAGCGTTGTACTAAAGTAGGTTTTTAAAATGTCCTTTTTGACAATGGAGATGATGCCATTCTTCTTGATCGTGTCCTTCAGGCATAATAAACCGTATGAATTTCTGAGTAAGAAAGCTCACTAGCACCTAGTATACCAATCTTTACGCATTCCATTTAATTTTTTAATAAATTCCAATTTTCCTAGATTCAATTTTCTTATATTTCAAATCCCCATCTTAATAGTTTTTGCAGCTGATTCTTCTCATTTTGAGTTGTGCCTCATCAGCAAATGAAAAAGCCCAAAGGTTCCTCTCCCATAGGTGTTGCTCCATTCATATCACCATTTTGACTCTACTCTGACAAATCAGCGCCTCCTCAGTCACATAAGAAGTGCCGTCACACCTGCATTTTCTCTGACAGTGAAAATTCACTGCTGCCATTCACCAGGCCTTCAGTATCTGGCAATGTTTTGAAACTATGCATAAGGGTCTCAGAGACTGCTTTTTGTGAAGAGGGAAGTCAAGTCCTTCGTTGATTGTTTGTAGTCCAGTAGCTCCACTGAAATCTGTTAGCTTTCGGTGACAAAGCTATCATTTGAAGTATAAGTGACATAGCTTCCAACATCACAGCAACACATAAAACACCACAACAACAGAGTAACCGACAAATATTTTATTGGCTGCAAGATGCGTTTGTGTGTATCATAAACTATGGCTAACCTTTAGAAGAATGGGAATTCCATAATACTTCATTGTACTCATGCAGAACTTGTATGTGCATCGAGGTACTTGTGAGAACAGAACAAGGAAATACTGCATGGTTTCAAATCAGGAAAGGTGTGTGTCATAGTTGTGTCCCCACACCATACTTGTTCCACCTGTTTGTTGAGCAGATACCATAATCAGAGAAGTTGGATAATATGAAGATAAATGTGACATCAGAATTGGAGGAAGGTTTATGAATACCAGTAATCTGGGATATGCAGATGACACCAGCTTGCTTGCTTAAATTGAGAAGAATTTGAAGCGCCTGCTGATGAAAATCAAGGATTGCAGCCTTCATTATGGACAGCGCAGTGTAAAGAAGACCAAAATCCTCACAACTGAACCAATAAGTAATATTACTTATAAAGTAAAAGTAAGTAATAAAATGGAGAAAAGGTTGAAGTTGCCAAAGAATTTGTTTGGCCTGGATACACAATCAGTGCTCATGGAAGCAGCAGTCAAGAGATCCAAAGACGTGTTGCCCTAGGTAAATCTGCTGCAGGAGTCCTCTTCAGTGTTAAAAAGCCAGATGTTACTTTAAGGAACAGGGTACACCTGATCCAAGCCATGATATTTTTCATAGCCTTATGTGCTTGTGAAAGTTACATATTGAATAAAGAAGACCAAAGAAAAATCAGTGCCTTTGAGTTTGGTCCTGGAGAAGAATATTGGAAGCACCATGGGCTACTGAAAGGACAAATAGGTCTGTTTTGGAAGAAGTACAAGTTGAGTGCTTTAAGCGTTAAGGATGGTGACACTTTGTCTTACATACTTTGAACATATTGTCAGGAGAATGCAATTCCTGAAGAAGATAAAGAAGTAAAGTGGCGAGGTGGCAAAAATGAGGAAGACCCTCAATGAAGTAGATTGAAATAGTCTTTGGAACAGTGGATTCAGGCATGGGAGCAATTGTGATGTTGGCACAGGATGCCGTGCAGTGTTTGATTCTGTTGTTAATAGGCTCACCATGAGCAGAAACTCACTTGTTGCCACTTAATAATAAGAACAAAACATTGAATGATGTAGCAAGTATCCAAAGAAGACGGAAAAAATACTGAGTCCCTGTTCTAAAACGAACCAAAACCAGTTCAAACTGGTCAAAACTGTTCAAAACCAGTTGGCATTCTACCATTTCAGGGGTTAACATATGAGCAAGAACCGAGGGTGTTGAAGGAAGAAGTTCCAGTGTACTGAATGCATTAGCCAAAAACGGGGCTTCAAGAATTGATGTTTCAATAATTGAAATGCTTCAAGAAAATAGAAACACTGGAAGCACCTACTCATCTATGCCAAGGAAATTGAAGACAGTCATGTTGCCAGCTGACTGGAAGAGATTCTTATTGGTATCCATTCAAAAGAAAGGTGGCCCCAAAAAATGCTTAAATAGAGAACAGGATTACTAATATCACATGCAGGTAAAATTTCAGTGAAGGTCATCCAACAATGATTATAGCAGTGCATTTACAGAAAGTTGCCAGATTCAGACTGTATTCAGAAGAGGACTTGGGTCAAGGGATATCATTGTTAATGTCAAGTGGATCTTGACTTAAAGCAAAGAATACTAGAAAGATATTTTATAAGGCCTTCCTAGTATAGGTTATAACAAAAAAAAAACACTTATGTATGAATCCCTTGAAAAGGAGAGGAATTCTAGAACATTCCATTGTAATCATACCAAACTTGAACATGATCAAGAGGTGGTTTTGCCAGCAAAACAAGGTGCTACTGCCTGGTTTAAAATCAGGGAAGGTGGGTTATTAGCTGTGTAACAGAGTTGTATCCTCTCACCAAACTTATACAATCTATATATATGCTGAACAAGATCAGAGAATCTGACTTATATTAAGAAGAATGAGGATTGGAGGAAGGATTCACAAATTATGATACACAGATGACAAGACCTTGCTTTCTGTTAATAAGGAGGTCTTAGAATACTTTCTGATAAAGACTAAGGATTTCTGGCTTCAGTGTGGATTACAACTCAATTTGAAGAAAACTAAATCATCACAACTACATCAATAGAGAGCATCTTGATAAATAGAGATAAGTTTTAAATTGACAAGGTTTTAATCTTGTTCAGATTTACAGTCAATTCTCATAGAAAAAGCACTGAACTGGGGAAAGGTACATTGCAGTAGATATGTCTGCTGCACAAAACCTCTTTAGAATGCTCATAAGCAAGGTTCTTACTTTGAGGACTCAGGTATGCCTGACCCAAGTCATGGGATTTTCAGTCACCTCATATATATGTGAAAGTTGGGCACTAAATAAGGCAGACTGAAGGAAGAATCAGCACATTTGAGTTGCAGTGCTAGTGAAAAATATTAAAAGTACCAAAGACTTTCAGCAGAACAAACAGGTCTGTTCTGGAAGAATTGCATCCATCTAGGAAGTCATGTTTTATTTCTCAGGAAACTTTAAAATTTCCGTGTTCTGAAATAAACTTCATTGATAGTGAACTTTGAACCTCTCATTTTAAAAAAAAAGAAAAAAAGAATTACATCCAGAGTACTCAGTAGAAACAAATAAGCAAGACATGCTTGGACATAATGTCTGGAGAAACCATGCCCTGGAAAAGGGTGTCTTGCTGGGTAAATTAGAGGGGCATTGAAAAAGAGGAGAGCCCAAGATTAGATTGATTGAGATAGTGGCTGCCACAACGGACTCAAGTCTATGAACAATTGTGAAGATGGCTTAGGACCTGACAGGGTTCTGTTTACCATTGTGGGGAGGGGGGTTCTCTCTCGGAATGGACTCCATGGTACCTAACAACCAGAAGAATGGGCACTTGATTGCAAGATAATGCATAAGAGTAAAAAGCGTAAGTGTTGTTACTAACTTTCTTGGTGATGTCCTCAAGTATCAGTGCTTTTCTAGATTTTTTTCTTCTATTTTTCCTAGATACCAGCTTTATTCTTAACCTTGCCACCTCAGATTTATGATTGCCTCATCTTCAGAATTATGTATGAAGTGTTGAATAGAAAATGCAATCATGTTTGCTTGTGTTTTATTGACTATACAATGACATCTGACTCTATAACTCAACAAACTTAGAATAGTATCGAGGTTAATAAAAGTTTCAGAATGCTTCCTTGTGCTTATGAGGTCCCTCTTCTTGGGCCAGCAGGCCATCTTTCAACAATGGACAAGTCTGCACAAGGCCTTTTAAAATTGTTGAAAAGCAAGGGTGTCACTTTGAGTACTAGGGTGGGCCTGACCCAAGCCATAGTCTTTTCAGTTGTCTCTTAAGCATGTGAAAGTTTGACATTGAATAAGTAAAACCAAAGAAAAAGGGATGCATTTGAATTTATGTCACTGGCAAAAAATATTGAAAGTACCATGGACTGCCTGAAGAACTAACGTGTCTTGGAAGATAGATTCTTTAAAGCAGTGGTTCTCATCCATCCTAAGGCCTCGACCCTTTAATACAGTTACTCATGTTGTGGTAACCATAAAATTATTTTTGTTTCTACTTCATAACTAATTTTGCTGTGGTTATGAGAATCAGGCCACCCCTGTGAAAGGGTCGTTCGACCCTCAAAGGGGTCATGACCCACAGGTTGAGAATCACTGCTTTGAAGCAAAAATGGCAAGACTTTATCTCATGTATTTTAGACATGCTATCAGGAGATAGCAGTCCCTTGAAAAGGATGTCATGCTTGGTAATGTGTAGGGAGCTGCGAAAAAGAGGAAGACACTTGACTAAATGGATTGATCCATGGCTGCAGCAATGGGCTCCAACAGAGCAATCGTGAGGCTAGACCAACAGTGTCTCATTCTATTGTACATGGGGTTGCTGTCATCAGAGCCAATGGTGCCTCACAACAACATTAACATTTGTAGCATGAAAATGTTGCATTAGCTTTTTCATTTGATCATTAAAGATGACACATAATGATACATTGACATTTAAATATTTGTGGTAGCTTACTTATGACTTGGCTTTTCTTCTTCATATAACTTTTATTTCATAAAACACAAATGGGATCAATAAGCTGTCTTCAAAACCTTCAAAAGTATCTAATTAATTTCTCAATTTCTCTAATGTCCTAGACATTGTTAGTTTCCATAGTAATTATTGCAGCCACCTCTTTTATCCATAGCTGTTCTCTTGCTCCTTCCGTTTTCCACACTGTGACCATAGTAATCCTTTTACTGCAAGTCAGAAACCTCATTTTTGTTCGGACACCTCTAATTATTTTACAGTTTGTTCTCTAGTAGAAGCCTAATTGCCTCATTTGTTATGAGACCAGAAGAACTTGGTGGTGCCTGTCTACAATTACTAAACATTTTTATCAGAAATGCCATAAAAGAATCCTGTTCAAGTGTTCATTTCAGCAACACATATACTAAAATTGGAATGATCCAGAGAAAATTAGCATGGCCCCTGTGCAAGGATGACTCGCAAATTCGTGAAGCGTTCCATATTAAAAAAAAAAAAAAAAAGAATCCTGTTCAAAAGAAGAAAATTCAGAATAGAATTTTAGATTCTCATGGATTCTAAACGCTCGGGAACCACAGAGAGTAGATGAACCCCTGAAACTATTTCCCTGAGGTGATATTTAAATCTAAAACTTAAAACAATCTCTTGAGGGCTGAGCCCCGGTGGCGTAAGTGGTGGAGTGCTGGACTGTAGCCCGTGGGCTTGGCGGTTCAAATCCAGCGGCTGCTCTCAGGAGCAACACTGAGTAGTGCCCATGACCACCAGAGGCAGTGATGCCCAAAAACAAACAAATAAAATTCTCTTGAATTCCTTTTAAAGTCAAACAATAGTTTAGCTTAGCTAGTTTAAGAAAATGTTTTGGTCTTTGAGCATAGTCTACATGGCATCAAATGAACAGTAACAGGACAGAATAGATAGGAGCTTAGGGAAATAGCTGGTTAACGTTAGTGGGACAGTTCAGAAATGGTGAGAATGGTTACCCAACTTGAATTAGTGTCAACATTTGTATATAGCAAAACAGTTGATTTGGTGTTTGTTTTACTGTGTGTATTTTCAGGGATAATAGTTAAGTGTAAAAGAATTTTTTATACTTTGAGTATAAATAGATCATATATTTTGATTCAGAAAACATTAAGAAGTTAAATTAAATTGAAATCTTAGGAAAATGGTATAGATTTATTCAAAAGAATGTTTGTATCCAATGGAAATAATGAGATATATTTGCCTAAAGATAGAATATTCTCAAATACATTCTTAGTAGGTTTCCTTTTCTTTCTTTATTATATACTTTTTTTTTTTTTAGTTTTTTAGGCATCACTGCCCTCTGGTGGTGGGAGTAGGAAGCCCGGCCTTTGCTCCTGTGAGCTGGAATTGAATCTCCATCCCAGTGGGCCGCAGTCCCGTGCACAACTACTACGCCACCAGGGTTCAGCCCTATTATATACTTTTTCTAAACAATTTGTTGGATGTTTAAATCACTCCTCACATAGTTGTCTCCCAGTGATAGTGTTTGATACTATGCCATACAACAATGATTGTAGCATAATACTTCATCTTCAAGCTTGCAGGTACATGTGAAGACAATTGAGTCTAATAATAAAATAGAATTAAATGGAGCAGGAGATGTTCAAAGAACAACTGGGAAAATGATTAATCTTGTTTAGGCTAATTAGAGAATAATTTTAGAGGTGTGCTATTCATTGTTAAATTAACTGATGAATAGGATTTTTGTTCATGTGTAATGGGAGGCAGCTGACAAAAATTAGGTTATTTGTAAGTGAGGAATAATATGTAACTGACTGTGCTATATTAACTAACATCTGGCATCAGGATACCTTTATGCGCTGAACATTACAGAAAAGGCTACTTCTATTAGCCTCACTTTTGTTTTCAGTTATTGCATATTGAACTTGTTAATTATTATATAATTTAGTTGAATAGTCTCAGAACTGGTGAAATGCGTACAAGAAAATTGTGGATGTGATAACTCGGTTGATTGCTTTGGAAAGACTATAAAAGCAAGGCCCTACTCATGTAGTTGCTATGTAAATGGATGGGGTAAGATACTAAAGATTCAAAGAAAAAGTGGTAAAAATCTGGAAGGTTATGTACTTAGGAGTTCTTGCTTCATTTTAAAGGTAGCAAAGTGTTAGGTAATACATTATGGTATGATTTTTATAAGAAAGACAGCATGGATTTTTAGTGATTAGTGAAGGGGACTCCCTTTGAAATGTTTTAATTACATGTGCACTATATTTTATGATTCTTTATTTTGATCATCTTTTCTGGCTAGTTAAGCAAATACAGCTTGACTGCTTTGTTTAAAGGGAGTTCCATGATACAGTTTTCCAGCGAGAGGGACTTATGTGGAGAAAGTAGCCAGTCTGACCGAGAGCGACCAGGGTCTGTGCTTAGAAAAATATGAGCGTCAGACCTAGTGCAACTTTGGATAGTGATGCAGTTTTAGGACAGTGGTTCTCAACCTGTGGGTCACGACCTCTTTCAGGGTCGAATGACCCTTTCACAGGGGTTGCCCAATGCATAGCTAGCAAAATTACAGTTATGAAGTAGCAACAAAAATAATTTTATGATTGGGAAGTCACTACAACATGAGGAACTGTTAAGGGAATTAGGAAGATTGGGAGCCACTGTTTTAGGGAAATGATGATTCACAATGTAGTTCTATAAGACTGTCCTTGACACTGAGGAAGACTAGATAACTAGGCAATAACAGATTGAAAGTGGGACAGATCTGAGAGAAATTCAGAGAATAGAATTGATTGTGATTCACTTACATAAAATTGTAAGGTAGAAGAAAAAATTAAAGTGGTGGTAATGGTGATAATTTACATTTATTGAATGCTTACTGTGTACTCGCCTTTACCCTTAAGCCCTTTAAATACATTTTAACCTTCCTGACAATCATGAAAATGTACTTTATTTCCATTCTTCAAGCCTTTGTTTACATATCCAAAGCCCTGTAGCTTCGGGTCATGGCAAGGGTGGAAGTTTGGTGACAAAAAACTATAATCCTGACTGATGGGATGATGTTTGCAGCCTTATCCCACATACTGGCATTTATTTCCGTAGAACTATTAAGGTATTCAATAATAGAGAACTACCTCAGACTCTGATAAGGTGTTATGTACATTATTATCTTTCTTACATGGGTTTGGGTAAGAGATAGCAGATCTGTGTTATAATTCTTATTTTATATTTGAGAAAATTGAGTTATAGAGACAAATCAGAGTTCTAAGTGCTGGAGCTGGGATTTCAGCCTAGATAGGACTAACTCTTCAAGACTTACCCTCCAAGAAGATCGACTTGGCAAAGTATATTCACTAAGCAGGAGAAAATACAAGTATCGCCCACTTTTCGAAAGTTCACAGATCTAAGCGATTTTGCTTTTACAAAGACCTCCATTAGTATCTGTTTTCACTAATGGAAAGAAATTCAAAGAGGATTTTTGCTTTTACGAAAGAAGGTGAAAAGTGAAACTAGGGTTCGGTGTTTTTCAGCCAGCCATTAAGGAGACAGTGTGCACCCTGAGTGAGATCGTGAGAACCGGGCCTTTTCCTCAGGGATGTGCACTCAGCTCTAGGCCCCCGTAGCTGTAAGCACTGTGTGTTAGTCTTCTTTTAGGTATATTTATTAGGTTATTTTGGTGGCCTGGTAATGCGCAAAGATTTTCCCCCGAACAAATGAATGGTAATTGCTTCTTCATTATATGCCATTTCTGCTTAACAGTTTCACAGGCACATTCCACTTTGAGATTGCAGGAGGACCTGGAACAGAAACAGCAGCAGGAAGGAATTGTTGTTCTCCCCAACCTTGATATGCTCAGTATTCTTCACCAACACTACAGTTCAAGTGCACAGGTCCTTCTCTAGTGATCCTTTATTCATTGTCTAGCTTTTACCTGCATGTGTGATGCTTAAAAACACCATGTCTTGGGCAGGCACATCCTCAAAGTGACATCTTTGATTTTTTAAAACTTTGAAGACCTTTTTTCAGATTTTCCCAGTGCCACATGTCTTTTCATTTCTTGGCCACTGCTTCATTGGGCATTGATTTTGGAACCAGGTAAAATTAAATACTTGACAACTCTAATATTTTCTCAGGGAAACATTTCCATGTTTGTTTTTTTTATTGTCATAGTTGACTAGTGGCAGGTAATGAACTGAACTTGTATACAGCACCTTGTAACAAAATAGAATTGAAGAACCAATAGAACAAGTTTAGTTTTTATTTGTTTTTCATTGATGTTATTAGTAATTTTAGATACTTTGCCTATAACTAAAGATTTTTATATTTTTTATATTCTCAATTAAAATATTGCATTTTATATTTTTATATTCCCAATTAAAATATTACATTTAGTGGTTGAAGTGAGTGCAGAGTTCACCCTTTTACAGTTTTTCAGTGTTTATTATTTTCATAAAGTTCTACAGTCATCACTACAATTTAGTTCCAAAATGCTATTAGTATCTTAACAAAGAAGCCCAACATTTATTAGCACTCAGTCAGAATTTTCTCTCGTTCCCCAATTCTGGGAACCACGCTCCCTCAGGTTTTGTCCATGGCCTTTTCTTTATATTTTACTCTTTTCACTGGACAAGTTTTCAAGACTCATCAAAGCAGTAGCATATATTGTGGAGTACTTGATATCTGTTATACAGTATACTTGCCAGATGGTGTTTAATTTTATGGATCTACCCTATTGTTTAATCATTCATAAATTAATGAGCATTTAGTAGAAAATCATCTGTTATTGTGACTTAGTGAAAGACATTTTTTTCTTTTTTTTTGAAAGACATTTTTAAAAGAAAAATGTAACCATCACTTGATATCTGAATGAGTTTAAAAGTATTTTGGGGGCTGAGCCCCGGTGGTGTAGTGGTTGTGCACAGGACTGCGGCCCACTGGGATGGAGTTCGATTCTAGCTCCACGAAGCAAAGGCTGGGCCTCCTACTCCCACCACCTGAGGGCAGTGATGCCCCCCCCCCAAAAAAAAACAAAAAAAAATAAAATAAATTTTAAAAAAGTATTTTTGTTCTAAAAATGATTGGTGGTGGTTGTACATGTGGGTAAACTATTGAATGATATGATATGTGAGTTATATGTCAATAAAATTGTTAAAAATGAAAAAAATACTATTTTTGAATCCCAGTTAATTGCAAACAAAATGTGATGTTTAAACATAGCTTTATAATCAGTGAATGGTTGTAGACAAGTTCTATCAATAATAAATAATAGTTTTATTAAAAGAAAACACAAAATCAAACCTACCACCATCTAGTCAGTTTTAACTAAGAGCAACTCTGTATAAAACAGAGTAGAACTGCTCCTTAAGGTTGGAGATGAATTTTCACAGGATTGGAAATCCTGATCTTGGAGTAAGTGGTGAGTTTGAACCCCCTCTTGCATTTATCAGCCTAACTCTTAACCTGACACTTCACCGTGACTCCTTAGTCTTGATAGGTGCCTTTGAAAAAACAACAGAGTATGTGGAGATCAGTTATCTCAGAATAACTTATCTTTCCATCATCCTTCTAAGCAAGGTCCAGGCTAATGAAAATGGTTTTATATAACACACAGTAAATTGGAGATGAGTCTTGGGTTTGCCAATAAAATCCAAAGGAAAAGATCTGATCGGATTAGTTTCTTCTTAGGAGACCTGCAGAGCATGACAGAGAGATCAACTCAAAAAAGTTATGGAGACTGTCTTGTGGATCTTCAAGGGGGTAATCTTGTTGGATTTTCTTGAACATCACTAGATGATCACAGAGATTTATTATAAAAGTTTTTGGGGGAAAAAAAGTTTTTGGAAAAGATTAAAATTACCCTGGTGAGTAAAAGGCCAGTGATGTTGCACTGAAGAATTTTTTTCCCACCACAACAATGTACCTGCTTCTCGAGTGTTGCAAGTTAACCTATGAGAATTTTGTTTTTAAGCCTTAAAGCATTCACCATACAGCCATGATCTTGCCCCTTCAGACCTTCACCTGTTACGTGTTCCCCAAAATCAACTTTGAAAAGGAACTTTATCTAAGCCCTTCAATGATACCCAAGCTGCCATTTGGACAGTGGTGTAATTCAGTAAGTGCAGAATCTTTGGAAAAGGATTGGAAAATAGAAATGCCACTTTCAAATGTGTGTAGTTGTAAATAGAGAATATGTTAAGAATAGCTTCACATTTTGATTTTTTTATTGATATCTTATAATAGTAATTTTTGACTTAGCTTGTCTTTTATACCCAGTGTAATAGTAAAATAAAGTTTGTGGATGGAAAGGTGACATCACTTAACAAGTTAAAGCAAAGAAGTAGCAGATGACATAACTAGTCTCCACTATTCCCCCCATAGTTGTTTATTGGCAGTGTGCCGCCAAGGGCGATGGGAGAGTTAGCATACACAGACAACAGCGCACATCAAGGTCACAAGGGCGGCCTGGAGCTTGGGGGCGCCCTCCCATCAAAGTGCGTATGGGGGGAGGGGCAGGGGGCTTGGAGCGTTGGGAGTCAGCCTCGCAGCGTGTTCATTGAGTAGGCGTGGTTAGATAGGAAAGGGACTCCATGGCCGGAGCCCCCACCTGATCGCTGGGAATGTACTTTCCTTGGCAGGCGAGGCTGTTGGCTGAGGCTCCGTTGACGTACTCCCGCTGGACCGCCTTCAGGGCAGACGCCTGCAGAGTGCACCCGTAGGAGAAAGTCAGGTCCCATGGCTTCAGCAGAGGGCACTTGTTGATGACGTTGAGGTTGATGGATGCCTCCTCCAACAGGAACGTGACGGTTGCCATGGCAATCTGGTGGGAAAACTTAAGTGTGCAGGCATGGCCAGGGGTGACCATGTTGGGCTTCAGCAAAGTGCCTTCCAGGTGGACGTGGTGGTCACTCAGAGCGTGTAGGCGGCAGCCAGCACCTTCTCAGTGACATACTGGCAGCGCTTAAGGTCATAGTCACCGTCGAGGAGGCTCCACAATGGGCAATGGGCACGATGCCATTCTGGCAAATGCTGGCATAATGGGCCAGCATGTTGGCATTTTCCATGATGACGAGAGCTGAAGGGGTATCAACGCCATCTTTCTGGTACTGGGCACAGTGCTCAGACAGCCCGCCCCGCCCTAGGGTGGTGGTCTCGCAGTTGATTCCTGTCAGAGGCACCACACCCTTGTTGACCTTGCTGCCACGATCCCGCCCTTGGATTTGATCACTTGGGGGAAGTTGTGCCTTCTGGTAAAGAGTCTCGTGGAAAAGAATGACACCCTCAACGCAGGAGTTGACCCAGTCGTTGGTGGTCAGCAGCGGCTGGCGGTAGAGTCTCTGCAGTGTTCTCGGTTGCCGTGGACTGCAGCAGCTTGGCAATGTTTCCGATGGACTCATCGACAGCCAGGATGCCCTTGCCCAGAGCCACTATGCGATGGACAATGTCCGACAGCTCCTCCTCCTGCTCCAGGGTGAGCACTGGGTATGGATAGGGCATTGTGGCAAGTTCCTTGCTGGAGCTGAAGGAGCGGCAGCCAGTCTGATCAGCGGCGAGCGAGTCAGTCTCCACTATTTAAAGAAAGCCTTATAAATTTAACTTCAATATAGGGGCAACTAAAGCTGCAATTATTATTAAATATTTTAATTATTTTCATGTCCTTGTGTGGGAAGCACAACCATATTTTAAAACATGATTTAGTATTTATTTTTATATCTGGCTAATTTGAAGAAAGTGTTACAAGTCTTATTTTTGTGACATACATTGGAACAATATAATGTAGTAATGTTCTAAGTCAGTGATTCTCAACCGTCCTAATGCCTTGACCCTTCCGTACAGTTCCTTTTTTTGGGGGGGGGGGGGGTATAACTGCTCTCTGGCGGTGGGAGTAGGAGGCCCAGCCCCACTGCTGGAATCGAACCTCTGTCCCAGTGGGCCGCAGTCCCACGCACAACCACTACGCCACCGGGGCTCAACCCACCTTTCGTACAGTTCCATATGTTGTGGTGACCCCTCCATCATAAAATTTATTTTCATTGTTACTTCATAACTGTGTTTGTTACTGTTACGAATCAGACAATCCCTGTTAGGAATCAACCCCTAAGGGGGTTCTAGGTGATGAAGTTTTAGTTTAAAAAATTTTTTTGGTTTAAAAAAAATTTGTTGCTTTTGTCCCTGTAATAAAATGCATAGTCACAGTTATTTGGACACCATATTTGAAACTGATATATACTCTTAAACCAATGGTAATATTGATCTGACAGTTTTGGGATATTTTTTGATGTTCAGACTAACTCTTTTTTATTTTACTTAAAAACTGTGAATAATTAAAACTTTTCTTTGGATTTTTACCTTTACACACTGTATTTTCATTCTCTTTTTTTAAAAATAATTTTAGTGAAGGCTCTTATTATAGCATTCAGTACATCATCTGTATCAAGCACATTTGCACACATGCCGCCACATACATTTCCAAACATTTTCCACTTGAGCCCCTGGTAAAAGCTCCTCTTAAAAAACAAAACAGGCTGAGCCCCGGTGGCGTAGTGGTTGTGTGGGGGAACTGCGGCCCACTGGGATGGAGGTTCAATTCCCGCTCACAGGAGCAAAGGTTGGGCCTCCTACTCCCACCACCAGGGCAGTGATGCCTTAAAAAAAAACAAAAAACCCTATCCCCTCCTCCCCCCCCTTTTTTTTTAATGAATCATTTTATTGGGTACTCACGTACCTCCCCTCACGATCCATACATGCATCAATTGTATGCAGATATCTTTTGTACAATTGTTGCCATCATCACTCTCAAAACTTAGGCCCAGTTCCAGCTCCCCATATCTCCCTTCCTGCCTACCCCCCATGAACCCTTAATAATTTACAAATTGCTATTTCATATCATATACTATCCAATGCGTCCCCTCACCCACTTCCCCACTGGCCATTCCCCAGAAAGGAGGTTATATGTAGATCCCTGAAATTAGTTTCTCCCTTTCTACTCCATCATCCCTCCACCCTTCCCCACCCCCCAGTCTCACCACTCCCATCACTCATCCCGAGGGAATATCTATCCTAAGTTCCCCATGTTTCCGCCTCCAGTGTACATCCCCTGTTCCAGTCAGGCCTGCCTGGTAGAACTGAAAGCATGATAATGGGTGTGAGGAAGCATTCGAGAACTAGAGGAAAGATGTATGTCTCGTTGTTACTACACTGCACGTGAACTGGCTCATCTCCTCCCTATAACCCCTTTGCAAGAGGATGTTGCTTTACCTATTGATGGGCTTTGGGTCACCAATCTGCACTCCCCCTTATTTATAATGATATAATTTTAATTCTTTGATGCCTAACATCGGATCCCTTCAACACCTTGTGGTCACACAGGCTGGTGTGCTTCGTCCACGTGGGCTTTGTTGCTTCTGAGCTAGAGGGCCGCTTGTTTACTCAAGCCTTTAAGACCCCAGACGCTGTATCTTTTGATAGCTGGGCACCATCAGCTTTCTTCAACACATTTGCTTATGCACACATTTGTCATCAGTGATCATATCAAGAAAGCGAGCATGCAATGTTATGGGTTTTAGTTCTTAAACCCTGATATATTTTCATTGTCTTATAGAACTTCCAAATTTAAATAGCAAGAGTGTATTACCACTGAATATGCATATGATTATTTATTTGGTTCTTTAATCATTCTTGTTGCCTAGAAAATTGCAGGGAAAAAAGCTGTTCATACTAAATGTTCTACTTAACCTGGGCTTTTAGAATGTAGTCATGGGTTTTGACTCAGAGACTGCCTCATCTTTTTCCCATAGATTGGCAGGTGGGTTCTTCAAACCTCTTCATTGTGCCCACTGCGCTACCAGGACTCTTTGAAGTAGAATGGTTGGCATACATTTTCTGTTAAGATGGATTTGAGTAATTTATGCTTACTTAAGTTAACAAAAGCATAACTGTACTAATGGTATTTTGCTGATAGGCCTGATTTTTAGAAATTAATGTACTGGCTCGCCTTTGCCTTTCTGATCAGCGTGTTTCTTTACTAATTTAAAGACATAATTTAAATAAAAGTCAAATTTTTTAATTAGCTATTTTACTTTCTCAGTCTCATCTATGACTTGGTTATCAATAAAACTCAGAATCCATGATAATTAATGGAGACTGCCATATTTTGTTTTCCAAATTCAGTCAACCCAGAATCCTGTGCTTATATGTAACATCCATTATCTAAGTTGTGATAATAACATTAACAGCAACATAGCACCTTTGTTTTGAAATTCAAACACCTATAAATAATTTTGTAAAAAGCTATTCAGATCATATCATTAGGTTTAGTCACTTATCCAAAATAATTTTTGAAGTAGCTAAATCATTACAAATTTATTAAACCTGTTAGTCTTCCATTTCTTACTTCAATAATTTGTAAAGAAAATCACTGTGTGCTAGCTCGTGTATCACCTGTGTTGTGTTACTTCCCTGTGCCCTCTTAAGGAAAGCATTAACCAGTGTTACACAGATAGAACAGAACCTGGGAGTCGCCTACCTAAGAAGCAGCCAATTTTCAGAGGTGCTCAGCCTGCCTGTGGTGTGGAAGTCACCATCAGTTTCATGAGTGGAAGAAAGAAGACGCAGTCTGCCTCTTTAAAGAGTTAAAGCCTTGGGAACTTTCTGGCCTAAGTGTTCTGCGTATTAGAATCGCCTCAAGGGCAATCCGGTTGGGGTTTGGGAGTACTGAAAAATATTTTTCCTTTCTACTAAATCCTAAGTATAGTGTGTTTTTACAGCCAGGAGTCACATGAACAGAGAACCCCAGCTTGTGCAGTGTCATAAAAGAAATCTAGCCATCTGTTTTCATGTAACTTTCTTTTGTTTTCTCGCATTTTATTATTTTGCATTACCTCAAGCATTACTTTATCAATGTGATGATTTTATGTGATATGGTGTTAAATGGAATTTTAATTGTAATTTTTCATTTTAGCACATTTAAATTTTACAGCACTCACTGTAAGTTACTGCATAAATTAGACTTGGAGTCACAGATGTGGATGAGCAGAGATAGGAGCAGAAAACAAAGTACAGAATTTATAAGTTTAAGCCTTTTCGCCTCACTAGTTTTAAAAATAGTAGTTGAAATAAAGCTAATTTTAATATATTTTTTCAAATATATTTTAAACCTTTATAAAAGAATAGTCTAGAGTACAAGAAAGTTTTATCAGTTGTATGCATGTAGGTCCTTGCACTTTTTACTAAGGGATCATTCTAAGCTCTGCTTCTGACTAGTAAATAGTTCTGGAACTTTACTCTTGTTCATCTCTTAACATCCTTCTTATTTATAAAACTTTAGGTTGTCTGTTTTGGTTTTTCCTTGAGAGCCTGCTTCCCATATCTTCTCCTTCAAGCGCCGCAGCAACTTACAGTATATAAGTAAATGCTCTTACGTATTTTTAAAGTATATGTAGAAAACAGGAGTTTCCTCAATTCAAGCATATTTTAGATTTTAGAAGTCCCATGAAAATCATAAGAATGAAACTTTATTTTGTATTGACAAGAAGAAATATTTACACATATTATTACCTGTAAATGAAGATCACTAGTACACATATACAAAATGAAGGTAATTGGGGATTATAAGGCAGGGGGCGGGGGGAGAGAGACACAACATACCACCCCTAATAAACAAAGAAAATTCAAACAGTACATATCCTTCCTAATTCTGCATGACTACTTTTGACAGTATGTTTTGTTTTCTTCATTTTTTTCTTTCTATCTGTATGTATAAAAATGTTCCTACATAAACACAGGCCACTAGATTAATACCTTAAAAGAAAAGATTTAGGAGACTTCATACCTTTAAACTTACACAAGACACAAAATGCTATAAGCAAAGTTAATAAAGTATATATAAAAGGAACATCTGGCAAGGCAGACACACCACACAGATCCTGTACAACAAGGGCACCCAAGAGTCCAAATGAAACAATTAAGTATGCTAACCCTAGGACCCTGAACTTCAGAGGAATGGAAAAGAAGCTGAGTTAATACAGTGAAGAGACAGCTATGTGAATTGTTGTCTGGCTACATAGCCATCCTAAACTTTGCAAGCTACATTTGATCAAAATGACCATTGATAGCTGACGAAAAAGGTGGTCTGCCCACCCTTTTTCTTATATGTTCCAGAAGTACGGCCACCTCCTACCCTCACCATCTCAGTGGCTAATGACAGCCCCTCTTTAGAACCCACACTTAAATGGTTGAGAGCTGTGTTCTCATGGATTGAGCTTGAAAGTCCCTTCCCCACCTCTGGCCGCACACGAACTCTCAGACTGCGAGGACTTGCCAGGTCCCTTACCACCTCTCGATGCCATCCTCCCTTTGTGCCTGAAAGAATTCCTTGCAGGAATCAGCACCTGACTTCATTCAGCCACCACCGGAACCAACGGAAATTGCTTCCTGATCAAGAATTTGATCCCAGACAATAGCTGGGCCAGCCGGATCTCCATCTGGGATCTGGTACCCTTGCCCATACTCTCCCTGTACTTGTAAATTCTTTGGCTAGGAGGAGTTTTTCCCCTTTTATCTATCTATCTATCTATCTATCTATCTATCTATCTATCTATCTCTGTCTATCTATCTATCCTCTGTCATTGCCTTTTCCATAATTTTTCCTATATCCTTTATTCCTTTCATCATTTCTGTTTGTTCCTTAATTTTTTTCTTTTCCCCCTCCTATTTTTCTTACTGTTTTTATCTCTTCCTTTGTTTTTCTTTTTCTTTTTTTTGTTAAATGATTTTTTTCTTTATTATTATTTTCTTATATCCTTTATTCTGTTCCTTTTATCATTTCTTTTTTTCTTTACATTACTCTTTCTCTTTTCTCCCCCTTCCATTTTACTTATTGTTTTCATCTCTCCCTTTGTTTCCCCTTTTTTCTTTTTTTTCCTTGCTACTTTTACCTACTCTCTCCGCCCCCACCCCACCCCCCATTGTTTTTCTTTTATACTTTATTTTCCCCTTGTCCCACCCATGGGACAATGACTTATTGTAAGAAAACTTCCCTAATATCATAAAATATAAGATACATATTTCAAGAAACTGAAAGAACTTCAAACATGTTAGACCCTCCCAAAAAAACCACCAAACACATAATCACACTTTCCAAAACCAAGGACAGGGAAAGACTCCTGAGAAGAGCTCAATAAAAGCAGAACGCTACCTGCCAAGGAGAACCCATACGGTTAGTTTCTCATCAGAAGACAATGACATGAAACATGTAACAGAAGAAAATTGTCAACCAAGAATTATATACCACGTACACTTGTCCTTTTAGATAATAAGTTGAAATTAAGACATTTCCAAATAACAAAGGAATTTATAAAAGCATGCTTTCCCTTTCAAGAAATACTTAAAGATAATAATAGCAAGCAACCTGCGATTAGCATTCATAACTCTGCAACCCAGAATTCAACCCAGATTCTGACATATCTAAAGTAAAACAAGCCTATAAGAACAAAACCAGGCAATCAGATATGTCAGTTGATAGTGAAGACGATTACAAGTAAAATGAGACAATAATGCAGTTATGGAACTACAAATAGAAAGGAAGTCAAATAGATTTCAAGAATTTGGTGAAGAAGGGAGGCAGTATACAATAAGAGGGAAGTTGACAAAATGATGGAGGTGGGGGATTATCCTGAGGGGAGTTCATATTTAAAGACAGAATCAGTACTGTCAATAAAAGGGTAATGGGACACATTGTTTTGTCACATTTCAATTTCGTCAACAGACACCATTTTCACATTTACATTTAACATTTATGCAGACATAAATTTAACAAGACAAACATATTCAAATTATTTTCTTCTAAACTAAAAATTCTCTCTGTGGTATACCTGTTTCTTTATGGATGCGAGCGTAAATTGAGTACTAATTCACTCATGAAAGCATTTCTTCAGTAATAAATATAAACATTAAAATCTCTTCGAAAATAAACATCAAATGTAGAGACAAAAAAATGCAGTGAAGGCTCAAGAAACCCTTATGATATGTTGATCCCAATATCTGAAATGTATAATATTAAAATGATAAATTTCACAAAAATTTATTGTTTCACGTCCTTTTATTTATAAGTTTATAGTGTATAAATGTTGTTTTTAATAAGTTTTTTTAAACAGTGTGTAGTTTAATTCACCTGTCAATTTGACATTTGTCTATAGAGATAGGTATATATATATTTTTTGGTGGGGGGGGGGGGCATCACTGCCCTCAAGTGGTAGGAGTAGGAGGCCCAACCTTTGCTCCGTGGAGCTGAAATTGAACCTCCATCCCAGTGGGCCACAGTCCCGCACACAACCACTGCGCCACCAGGGCTCAGCCCTAGAGATAGGTATATTAAAAATGGTCATAAACCTAGTGGTAAGTACTGTTTATACCGAATCCTGCAGTAATGTGATTTATGAGTAGATGTTTGCATAAATAGACTGAATTAAGTGTGGAAAGGGGGATGCATGTATATGTATAGACATGTGCATACACATATTTGATAGAGGGAAGTTGAACATTGATATTTTACTTTTGGAGCAACTGTGTCTGTGGATAACAGCGGAGCATACAAAGATCTCAACACCACAGTTTCGAGGGACACCAAAGTCAGTTTGATTAATATAGACCACAGAGTCTATATTCTTCATTGGAATGTAGCAATTGGGGTCTTAAAAGCTCAAGAATGTCCACCTAAAGTGCAACTGTTGGACTCTTCTTGCTCAAAGGGAAGAAGGGTGATGAAAATTACAGACATGTGGAAATAATGAGTTTAATGGACTATTGGACTATGCAAGTCTTGGGGCCACAGCTGCAAGACTAGAAGAACATAGATGATGCCTTGCTATCACTACCAACTTCACTGAAAGGAATTACATTAGAAGATCATAGGTAAAGTAGAAGAAAGATGTGGAACAAAATCATGAAGGAGACCATATTTGCAGTTGGATAAGGAATAGTAGAACCCCAGAAATTAATGTCATTGATTATGGTCTGGAATTGAACTCACTCCTGGAGTTCAATTTTTCAGTCAAACAATAGCTAGCACTATAAAAGAAATAACAACACTATTGATGTGTGCACATCTGAGAATAATGTACTCTTGGAGTCAAGGGACCAGCATTTACCCAAGGAAAAAGTTCAGAAGGTTTAAGAAAGAAAGGAATGGAGACAGGAACCACAGGAAGGAGGTGAGTTGGGTAGGGATACATTGAGGGAACTCTAGTGAATGAGATAAAACAATGTTCATGAGTTGTTGAATGTAAACCTAATGATCTGCTTTGTAAATCTTCACCCAATTCACAATAAAAAGTTTAAACACACTTACACAGTAACAGTTTAACAAACTCACCCAATTTAACAAACTCACCCAATTCACAATAAAAAGTTTAAGCACACTTACACAGTAACAGTTTAACAAACTCTTACAGGACAGAGCAGAATTACCCCTTTCTGTTTCCAAGACTTAGTCTTTATAGGAAGTAGAAAGCGTCATCCTTCTCCTGCAGAGCAACTGGTGGTTTCCAATGCTTAACGCACTACACCACCAAGGCTCCTCCCAGTCAAAATAGAAAATAAAATATTTATTTACAACATACCTTGTAGTCAGAGCTTAGTATGACCTTTTTATGTGACATTGAATGACACTATCATCTATCCATAAATGCCAAGAATTTATTCTAAAGACCTTCCTTGCTCTTAACTACTTAAAACCTGACTGATAATTTTTTTTTTGGGGGGGGGAGGGGGTGGGCATCACTGCTCTCTGGTGGTGGGAGTAGGAGGCCCAGCCCCACTGCTGGAATTGAACCTCCGTCCCAGTGGGCCGCAGTCCGCCCACAACCACTACGCCACCGGGGCTCAGCGCCCTAACTGTTACTTTAAGTGACCAACATAATCTAACCTCTTGTAGGGCTACAGTAGCTCCTTAACTGTTTTCTCTGTTTCCATTCTTTCTCCATTATAATTTATTCTCTGTATCATACAAAATGATGTGAGAGCAACTGAAGTTAGCCATGCACTCAAGTGATGATGGCAATAAATGTACTTGAATCAATGAATGTATGTATAGAATGTGATAAGTTGTATGAGTTTCCAGTAAAGTGATTTCTTTTTAAAATAAAACTGATACAAATGATGTATGGAATGTTATGAGTTGTAAGAGTCCCCAATAAAATCATTAGGAAAAAAAAAAGAAAACGATGATGATGATGATGATGCTGCCGCCGCCGCCGCCGCTGCTGATGGCAGCATATATGCAAGTGTACTTGACACAATTGATATATGAATGGATTGTGATAAGAGCTGTAAAAGCTCTCAGTAAAGTCACTTAATCAACAAAAAAAAACCTTGTTGTGTATTTTAGGATCCATTTGTTAGAGAATGATAAATTAATTTATTTTAAAATTAATTTATTCGTTGTGCATTAACAATCACTCTTAGAAAAATGAAACTGTCCCCATGTAGCCATCAACACTTAATTGTCACAAGGTTTTCATTATCTTTCTCCATTTTCTTTGTTTATTCCTTTTTGCATATGATTTAGTTATATTTGTTCTTGGAGACTCCTTTCTTACCTTTACTAAATCAATTCTTGTTATTATTCATTCTTCAATTCCTCATTCTTCTGTTTTAAGACTTACCACAGTTTTACATGTATTTGTATGACCAGTCAGACTAGTCATACGAATACATGTCATACAAATTTGTATATTACAAAAACATGTAAAACTCTCGATACAGCACTAGCTCTGTGATGAGAATGGCAATATTTGGTTTTGCTTAGTATTACATTCTTGCACTGTAACAGTGTGCTAGCTACATACTGCCAAAACCAATCTACTGCTATTGCATCGTAAAGTGACCTTGTAGGACAAAGTAGAACTGCTCCATTTTGAATTTTCAAGGTTGTATATCTCTATAGAAGCTGCCTGCCTAATTTTTCTACTATGGAACAGTGAGTAGGTTCAAACCATTAGCCTATTAGTTTATAGCCCAACACTTAACTTACTGTGCCACTTTGGATTCTTCCTTGATAACCCATGAATATTTTTTGAATGAACAAATGCATTAGAAATATAGTGCAAAAGATGGAAATAAGTGGGTCACAGATGGAGGAATACCAGTCTGAATAACATGATCTCATTACCTTTAGTCTCAGGTGTAATCAGGAAATAAAAGTTAAACCAAAATAAAATATGTTGACCTCATCAAGTTGAGAAAAATCTTAAAGCTTAATAACATCATGTTCTGATGAAAAATTTAAATGTCTGTTACTCTTTGCCCTAAATTAATTCTAACTCATGGTGACCCTGTGTTGTGCAGTATAAAATTCAGGTCTGAAAGATTTTCTTGACTATAATCTTTATGAAGCCAGATAGCTGTGTTTTTCAATGTTATCACTGACTAAGTTCAAACAGCCAATCTTTTGGTTAGCAGCTAGGTACAGTTTGTGCCACCTAAGTCTGTTAAGTATTAAAGATTTGGCCCAGCCACACTGGAACATTATTCATCTATTAGAAGGAATTAGTTACATTCCAATTTATTTAGCATAAACTCATTTATTTTTACTTAAAAAACAACAACAAAGCCACCAAATATTCATAGTAATTCATAGCAACATGGTTTAATTTGGAACTACAAGCAACTCCATATTACTGACTAAAATTACACTAAAGAAGAGGTGAGCCTGAAAATAAAGTGAGGCCAGATCATTGAGGGATAGCATGTTTTCTCGCAGCCTGATTGTTACTGAATGCCCTAGAGTCAATTCTGACTAATCTGGACCCCGTGTAGAGCCATTTAAAGATGTCTTAAGTTAAGAATTGACATAAAAGTGATACTGTATTTTTGTATCTGAATTCCTTTTAATGAAGCTATGCATAACTTTTTCAAAACTGTGACTTGAATGTGCAAAGTAAAACAATTACAATATTAGCTAATTATATTAGAGTAAGTTTAGCAAAATATCAGGATAAACCCATGTTGCTTTTCTTCTAGCTCCTCTACTTCCTTGGACTCAGGGTCATATCATCATGCTGCCATATATCTTATCCATCGAGTATCTCCAAAGAACTAAGTCTGTAGTCTCTCATTTCCAACGGAAAATACCTTGAGAATTCCCAGAGAAAGCCATGCCCAAAAAGATATCTCATTGGTTATCTCCAGATTGACAGGCTGGACTCCACCCCTACACTCAACAATGAAATTGACACACGAGTACATGACTGCAACAGTGTATAAATAGAACTTGTGCCAAACACGCTATCTACTCTAATTTCAAAATAATGATTGTATAAACTATTTTGAAACATCTATATCAGTTGATTCTTTTCCCAGAACACTGGAATTTCCAAGACCCTAGAACTTTTTTTTTTTTTTTTTTTTTTTTGCTTAAAAAGGAGATTGTTAGCTTGTGAGGACACTCATTCATGTAGAGATGAATAATCATGGTGGAGGCTCTGTGAATTGATCTATGAAAAATTCCTAATATTTTTAAATTACTTTTACTTTCTACATGAACCCTTGATATCAGCTCCTTACCGCCACCACTCCATGAACCCTTGATAAATTAAAAATTATTTTCATATCTTTTTAAAGTTTTTAAAATCATTTTATTGGGGGTTCAGTCAACTCTTATCCTGATCAATACATACATCATTTGTATGCAGCCCACATTTGCACATTTGTTGCCATCATCATTCTCAAAACATCCTCCTTCCATTTAGACCCCTGGTATCAGCTCCCCCCACCCTCCTCCCTTATGAATCCTTAATAATTTATAAATTATCATTATTTTGTCATATTGTACACTGTCCAATGTGTCCCTTCACCCACTTCCCTGTTGTCCGTACCCCAGGAAGGAGGTTATATGTAGATCCCTGCAATTGGTTTCCCCTTTCTACTCCACCTTCCCTCCACCCTCCTGGTATGACCACTCTCACCACTGGTCCTGAAGAGATCATCTGTCCTAAATTACCCATGTTTCAGGCTCCTATCTGTACCAGTGTACATCCCCTGGTCTAGCTGGATTTGTAAGGTAGAATTGGGATCATGACAGTGGGTGGGAGGAAGCATTTAAGAACTAGAGAAAGGTTGCATTTTGATTGTTGCTATACCTTACCCTGACTGACTCTTCTCCTCCCTGAACTCCCTCTGTAGGGGGGTTTTGCTTCACCTATTGATGGGCGTTGGGTTCCCAATCTGAACTCCCCTCATTTATAAGGATATAATTTTTAATTCTTTGATACCTGATACCTGATCCCTTCGACACCTCATGGTCACACAGGCTGGTATGCTTCTGAGCTAGATGGCCACTTGTTTATTTTCAAGCTTTTAAGACCCCAGACGTTACATCTTTTGATAGCCAGGCACCATCAGCTTTCTTCACTACTTTTGTTTATGTACACATTTGTCTTCAGTGATTGTGTTGGGAAGGTGAGCATCATGGATGCCAATTTAATAGAACAAAGTCTTCTTGAATTGAAGAAGTCCTTAAGTGAATGTCCAATGTCCATCTGCTGTCTTAATACTAATCCTATAAGTATATGCACATAGATCTATTACCCCATCATTATATATAAGCAGATTCACCTCTGTACATACCTGTATTTAGACCTCTTTATATGCCCTATAAACTCCCCCCCCCAACAAGTTCTTTCCTCTATTTCCTTTACTTTCCTCTTGTCCCACTATCATGCTCAGCCTCCATTTGGGTTTCAATATTTTCTCTCTGTTACATTACTCTTGATCAGTCCCTATCAGGCCTCTCACACCCAGCTTGTAACTGATTTTGAATCTCTTCTTCTGTTTCATATCTTACATAGTCTGCTGTCTCCCTTTACCTACCTTTCTGTTGTTTATCCCCCAGGAGGGGATTATATGTCTATCCTTGTGATCAATTGCCCCTTTCTCTCCTCACCTTCCCCTCCTGGCATCTCTATTTACATCACTGGTCCTGAGGGGGTTATCTGTCCTGGATTCTCTTGTGTTGCAGGCTCTTATCTTTAGCAGTGCACATGTTTTGGTCTAGTCTGATTTGTAAGGTAGAATTGAAGTCATGATGGTGGTAGGGGGTAGGCACCAACCACTGAAGAACTAGAAGATAGTTGTATGTTTCATCATTGCTACACTGCACCCTGTCTCATCTCTTCCTTGTGACCCATCTGCAAAGAGATGTCCAATTGCCTACAGATGGACTCGGGGTTTCCACTCTGTGCCCCACTCCCGTTCGCATTGGTATGATTTTGTTCTGGGTCTTAGATGCCTGATACCCGATCCCATCGACTCCTCATGTTATACAGGCTGGTGTGCTTCTTCTATGTGGGCTTTGTTGCTTCTGAGCTAGATGGCTATTCTTTATCTTCAAGCTTTAAGACTCCAGATGCTATATCTTTTGATAGCCGGACACCATCAGCTTTCTTCACATTTGCTTATGCACCCATTTTGTCTTCAGTGATCTTGCCAAGAAAGTGAGAATGCCGGATGCTGGACTATTAGAAGAAAGTGTTCTTGCCTTGAGGGAATACTTGAGTTGAAACTCACTGTCCATCTGCTATCTTAATACCAGCATATAAATATAAGTATGAAGATATATTTCCCCATTGTTATATATAAATATACTTACATATCTACATGCCTGTATAAATGCTCTTTGCCTCCGAGTTCTTAACTCTATTTTCTTTTGTTTCCTCATTTCCCACTCACATGGTTAGCTTTCATTCAGGTTTCAGTAATTCCTCCCAGCTACATTGCCCTTGATTAAACCTCACTCAAGGTATCCTATGCCCTTCTCTTTATCAATCTTAGTTCACTTGTTATTCCCTTGTCCCTGGGTTGGTTGACACCCTAAGTCCCCCCTTCATTTTTCCTACCTCCCCTTCTCCGGTGCTCCCACCTCCCACCCCACCAGAACTGTTGGTCCCATTGTTTTCTCCTCCAAATTGTTTATCCTGCCTTTCTTATCTAGATAGACATTCAGAGACATTAATAAGGCAAAACCAAGGCAAAGGCAAGCAGTACAACAAAGGAAGATAAAATCAAAGACAAAACAAAAACAACAGCAACAAAAAGAAAGACCGACACTAAAGGAAAAGCATATAAATAGTTCCAGGTCTGTTTTTTGACCTGTAGGAGTGTTTGAAGGAGTGCCACATTCTTTCCCCAGAGTCTACTTGTGGTATTATCCAGGGACTTCATTGCTTTGCTCCCCTTGCTGCTCTGTTGCATGCCCTTAGAGTTTCGCCCCAGTATGATGGGGTCAGATGGGAACGATTCCCACACTGAGTCTCCAGTGTTGTCCCCATTGCACTGTGGTTTAGTGAGGGATGCCGTGTCTTGTGGTGGGACTGGCCCTATGGTCCTCTCTGTGCATTATCTGCTTTGAGCAGAAGTATCATCCTTGGGACTTGGTGGGCCAGGATGTGTTCTACTCACTCTCCTCTCTTCATTTTTTCCTGTGTGCTCTGATAAGATGTGTCCCTCTCCCCAAGCTGTACCTTCAGCTGTCCTCTGAAGTGCATACTGCAGGGTGGTGGGGTGGGGAGTGTTGCACATAGTTGGGATTGGGGCTGGCCCCACAGACCTCTCTAGGGGTACCTCTCTATTGATTCCCTGCTACATATGGGTATGTTTTATTCACCCCTTGGTGCACCAGGTTGAAGTCTGGTTTCTTTCTCCCTCTCCTGTAGATATATAAACAGTACCCTGCTTCCCCCCCAACCCTTGTCTTTTGTTTTGGTTCCTCTTCCTTTTCTCCTCCTATTTAGTTGGCTGCCATATAATTATTTGTTTTGTTTTGTTTTTGTGGGGCATCACTGCCCTCCAGTGGTCGTGGGAGCTACCCAGCCTTGCTCCTGGAGAGGCGCCACTGGATTTGAACCGCCAAGCCATTGGGCCACAGTCCCATACTCAACCACTTTGCCACTGGGGCTTAGCCCCACCATATAATTATTTTTTAAGATGAACCTTTTGTAGGTTAAAAAATATGTGCATTAAAAATTAAGGAATACAGGCTGAGCCCCGGTGGCATAGTGGTTGTGCGCGGGACTGCGGCCCACTGGGACGGAGGTTCAATTCCAGCAGTGGGGCTGGGCCTCCTACTCCCACCACCGGAGAGCAGTGATGCCAAAAAAAAAAAAAAATTAAGGAATACAGATTATTTAAGTCATGTTTTATGGTACATAAATATTTTAAATTTAAATAACATTTGTTACCTTTACTTTCAATTGATGCTCTTACATGGGAGCGTCCTTTAATGCTATTTCAATGATAGACTCTTTTCTTAACTGGCTTCTTTTTCATTTTTCAGGTTTTTGATTGGTCAGGGAGCACATGTAGGAGCTGTTAACAGTGAAGGAGACACACCTTTAGATATTGCAGAGGATGAGGCAATGGAAGAGCTACTTCAAAATGAAGTCAATCGACAAGGTAATGTGAAAGCATCCTAACAGCAAAAGTGTTAAAACTTAATAGGGAGAATATAATTTGATTTTTTTTTTTTTAGGAGAAGTATGTTGACATTGAAGGACGACCATATGGATAGCATTTGAAGAATATGATTGTCAGCTGTATAACTTAATATTTTTAAGTTGAACAAAATATCACGAGCAGTAATATTGAACATAGCATGCGGTAATAAGAACTTTAGAGAGAACTAAAGCAGACAGAATAGGAAGTGCCTTCTGTGGATGTGGAACAGTACAATGAAGGCTTCACTGATGATGGCCTTTGCGACTTAATTCTGTGTAAGATGAGGGAATGAGCCAATCCAGATTTTGGGGGTATGGGCAGGGGGGAGGGGGAATGTAGAATATTCCAGGTGGAGGGAGAAGCTCATGCACAGATGGAAGGGTGTCTGGTTTATTCAGGGAAGTAGTTAATGAACTAGTGTGACTAGAACTGGAGTAGCAAGAATAGACTGGTAGAAAATGAGAGCACTTAAGTACAGGGGACTTATATAAGGCCTTGTCACCCATTAGATGGGCTTTTGCTTTTATTCTAATTGAAGTATTTTGAGTTAACTGGTAAACCAGTTTTAGGCAGAAAAATGACATCTAACTTCACCTGTAAGAAGGAGCCCTTTGACTATATGTGTTTGAAATAGAATATATGAAAGCAAGAGCAGAAGGAGAATAGTTAAGAGAATTCCAGGGCTCAGGCAGGGTACAGTGATTTGGGCCTGGATGGTAGCAGATGAGGTGATGAGTAGAAGTTGAAATTTCAATATATTTGGGGGATTTGATTCCAAGGTCTTAGCCAAGAAAATCAGTGAATATTTTATGTATAATATTCATTTAATCATCACAGACCTTTGAGGCAAGTAAAACCCAATTTTGCAAGTGAGGAAACAGATCAAATAGAAGTTCAGAAATATAGTAAATTGACCCAAATGATCATTTTAGTCCTGGGGAATCAAAATTCAAACCCGACAATGTGGCTCCAATGGGCACACATGCAACTATTACATATTTTGTCATTTAGACACGTTGTGGGTGTGGGCAGGTTATTTGCCTCCTTTCATTTCTCAGTTATTAAGTAAAGTTTACTATATTCCTGTCTGGTAAGGCTATTGTAAGAAGTGATAGAACGATGAATAGTATACAAGGGGGTACCCCCCCAGGAAATGAGATGTGATGTGAAGATATAGTGCATTTGGAGTTCAGGTAAGACTTTGTATTCCACTGGACAATCCTATCTATTCCACCGGGTAATCAAGCTTTCTAGAGATCCTGAAAAAAATTGCATGACAGTGTGCCACAAAAAAGGCTTGATTTTTAGCCAATGTGGACTGGTTTTGTCCCCATAACAGCCATCTTAGTGCACCAGATTTGGGCAAAAAAAAACAGCATGCATCTCTCGCCCCACACACCTTAATCATCTCACTCCATGTGACTTCTTTTTGTTTCCGCGAATGAAGATGGCCATGAAAGGCAGGGAGTTGAGAACATAGAAGAGGTAAAGAAAAAAAAGAGGGAGGTGCTGTCAGCCATCCAAACAGATGAGTTTGAAAAGTGTTTCCAAGAATGGAATTGCAAATATGACAAATGTTTTAAGTGTAATGGAGAGTGCTTTGAAGATAATAAGATTGTTTTGTAAAAAAAAAAATAATAATTTAGTGTATAGTTTGGTGGTAGGTGGGAGACTCAGGGTTTTGTTTTTTGTTTTGGTACTCCTTGTTTTTGAGAATACAGACATTTTGTATGTTGTTGGATGACATCAAATTGATGCCAACCCTATGGACAACAGAAGGAAACAATGCTCAATCCTGTGCCATCATCACAATTATTGTTACATTTGAGCCCATTGTTGTAGCCACTGTATCACTCCATTTCCTATCACCCAGGGAGGAAGTATGTCGATCCTTGTGATAATTGCCCTCCCCCCCCCCCCCTAATTTTTCTGGTATCTTTGTTCTCATTGTTGGCCCTAAGGGGTTTATCTATCCTGGATTCCTTGTGTTGCTGGTTCATTTCTGTAGCAGTGTGTGTGTTCTGGTCTGGTCCGATTTGTGAGGTAGAATTGAGGTCATGGTAATAGTGGAGAGGAAGCATTAAAGAACTAGGGGAGAATGGTCTGTTTCATTGGTGCTAGCCTGCACCCTGACTGGCTCGTCTCTTCCTTGTGGCCGTTCTGTAAAGAGATGTCCAATTGCCTATAGATGGGCTTTGGGTCTCCACTCCATGTCCCACCCTCACCCCCCAATCCCAGTCACATTGGTATAATTTTGTTCCAGGTTTTAGATGCCTGATATATGATCCCATCAACACCTCATGATCACATGGGCTGGTGTGCTTCTTCCATGTGGTCTTTGTTGCATCTCAGCTAGGTGGCTGTTTTTTTTCTTCAAGCCTTTAAGACCCACATCCTTGCTTTTCAACAGTCTAAAAAGTTCTGCAACAGAATTACCCAATGCATTGTATCATTTGATTTCTTGACTGATAGTCCCGTGAGCATTGATTATGGATCCAAGCAAGGTGAAATCTTTGACATTTCAATTTTTTCTGCAATTAGAAAACAGATCTCTGAATATATAGTACCATAAGTTTCTTGTTTGTGTATTCATTAAATTCTATTACCTAAACATGGCCTGTGTTTACTGATATTGCTAGATGTTAACCAGTTACTTTTCACTCTGTGACTCCATGTGACTAGATGAACTAAACCTTAATTTTTATGAGAACAGATCATCTGGGTTTTTTATGGACATCAGAGTGAAATTGAACCACCATGTCTCTTTAGCAACTGACCATTGCGCCATCTTCTGACCAGGACTTCTTTGATAGACTCTAATTTTTAATTTGAAAAAAACCTTAGAAAAGATTATCATGTATGAGCACAACTTGAAAGAGGATAGTCACTTCGTAAAGTCAGCAAAAAAGTCACTTTTGTCAAGATGATCTCACCTAACAGTAACCATAGAGGAGAGAATAGATAGGATTTCCATGACCGTAAATCTTAGCAGAAACAGACTGCCATATCTTCAAACCACCCACCTTTTGTTTAGTAGCTGAGCACGTTAGCCAATTCACCTTCTGAGATATAGTAATTAAAGCCATTGCCACTGAGTCAATTCTGGCTTATTTCAACCCTGTAGAGAAATCTAGAAGTAAAAAAGCATCTTTATTTCATAGAGAAAATATACAGTAATAAGTGTCACAAGGTGATAATGACAATAATGGTGAAGTAATAAAGAAAAGGTAAGAAGTGTAAATGACAGTTACAGAATAAAGTGCATAAGAAAATAAAATGAATTTATCCAAGACAAATCATTTAGTAAAAGGGTTATAATTATATCATTTAACTTCATTTGTTTAGTAACACTAAAAGCTGTCTTATAGAAGATAGCCTGATTATCTTTTGATTTACTCTTCTATTATCTAAGGAAGGAGATAGTTTGCTATATTATAGAAATTATAGCATTTTATTAGTAATTGTTACATAGAATGTATAATTGAATTTTTATTGAATGAAACAGAAGTTCTCAAACTTAATTGGGCTCCCTCCCCCTTTTCAGAAAAAAATCCTCTGCACCTACCTTGCAATTAAAAAATTTTGTATAACCTAGGATAAAATGTAGGTATCAACTACATTTACAGTCCACCTGGATCGTCTCAGCATATCCCAGAGGGTGATATCACCCATTTTAGAAATCACTGATCCATAAGAAATTTTTGCAGTTTTCTTTTAAATGTAATAATAAGTGAAATCTGTAACTTAAAACCAGTTTTATATGTATTTTGTTTTTAATTATGAATTAACGAACTTCATGACATTAAAGTTCTATTTATAACTTGAAGAATAAACAGTAATTTATTAAATAGGTAAGAAAATAATACAATTTAGGTAGATGGTAATATGGTGCCTTTGGACACCTTTGTGAAAATCTGGATATTTAAAACAGTAGACAGTAGTCCAGGAGAAAGACTAGAGATGGGTTAAAAAGTACATTGACACCAAATCATAAAAGACTTTGTCTGCTAAACAGTTTGAGTTTTGTATTACACATCAACAACTATTGTAATTTTTATGTAGAAAGGTGAGATTTTAGATATTTAATACCAAAATGACCACTCTCAGCCTTTTTTCTATTCTCCTCTAGGATTAGGAAATCTAATTGACTACTTGATACCTCCCTTAAGATACCTGTTGTGACTCCTGTTGTAAGGTGCCAAATCAGTTACTTATAAGTCCAACTTATAGGACCCTTTTTACAACAGAACTGCCTGATACTGCACCGTCCTCCCAGTTAATATATTTGAGCTTAGTGTTCCCCCCACTGTCTTCTTGAGGGTCTTCTTCTTTTTCACTGACCCTCCGCCAGACATCAGGTCATTTTCTAGTGACTGCCTCTCCTGAGAGCAAGTCCAAAGGATGTGAGGCAAAGTCTGATCATCCTTGCTTCTAAGGGACATTCTGGATGTGCTTCCTTTGAGATCAATTTGTTTGTTCTGGCAGTCCACTGTAATTCAGTTCTTCACCAACACCAAAATTCAGATGTATAATTCAATTGGTCTTCCTTATTCATTGTCCAGCTTCCAAGTGCTTATGAAGGGATTGAATATACCATGAAATGGGTCCAGGTACACCTTAGTTCTCAACATGATATCTTTGTTCTTAAACGCTTTAAAGAGGTTTTGTACAAAAGATAAATAAAACCTAGTGCACACTAAGAATACCAAACTTGACATTTCTGAAATTGAATTGCCATCTAAGTTTTCCAATTGATTAGGCTATTTTTTTTCTTTTTGAGTCAACCTTGCTTTCTTGTTTCCTCCATCATCCAGACTTACAGCAAATTTTATTGGAGTGCTTTGAAGCGTGCAGAGCCCAACAGTTTTGCAACCATCACTGCTACTGCTCTAGTGCAAATTACCATTGTTTCCTCTCTGGATTGTTGACGTCTGTTTCTCATCACCAACTTTTGCATTCCTCCTGAATTGATTCAGGTCATCTCAGTCTTTTCAAAGCCCTCCAGTGTCTTTCTCTTCAGAGTAAAATCCATTCTATAGACACTCTGCCTTTTAAATAAAGGCAACAATGACAAGCAGACTCCCACTTTCACAGGCCACCACCACTTCCCTCTACCCAGAATGTTCTCCCAGATAATAGCAGAGCACTCTCTCATTTCCTTTGTTTCTCTGCTTTAATGTCATCTTATCCGAGTGTCATGTTTTTTACAAACCTGTCTAAAATAACCCCTTCCTATTATGCTCTGCTCTTTACCCTGCTTTATTTTCCTTCTCAGAAAAAGACATATAATAAACTGACTGTACATACCTAATAGAGTGCTTCACATGGAGGCACTCAGTAGGTACAAAATAATCATTAAGGACCGTCAATTTGGTTCCAACTCATAGTGACCCTCTGTACAACAGAGAAAGAGCTGTCTGGTCCTCTCGCATTTGTTCTTATATCTGAGTCCATAAAAGCCACTGCTCCCATCCACCTTGTTGAGAGTCTTGCTCTTTTTTTTTTTTTTTTGCTGCCCTTACCAGTCATGTCTTCAACCACGGGTCTCTCCTGATAACATAAACAAAGTGCATGAAGCCAACTTTCGGCATCTTTTCTCAGGCCTTACTTCTTCCAAGACATATTTGTTCATTCTTTTACGAATCAACTCTATTTTTCAGTATTCTTTGCCCAACTTTCACATGTGAGGCAACAGAAAGTACCATGATTTAGATCACGCATACCCTAATCCTCAGAGTACAATCTTGCTCTTCAGTACTTTAAAGAAGTAGGCACCAGATTTATCCAAAGCAGTGCTTACTTTGCATTTCTTACTGCTGCTTCCCCGAGCATTGTTAGGACTTTTAGCAAACAGACTGAGAATTTATATACTATTCTTTATTATTTAGTAGATATGTACTAGACTTTTGTATTTTATATCCATGGCTAATCTGCCAGAGAGTAGACATAGAAGATTAAAAGACATTAATGTTACCTTTCAAAAGTATGCAATTTTCTGTGGTAGGCAGGTTGCATTGTGTTGTACAGTATTTAGATAGTAGTCAGAATTAAAGCCATAAGGCAATACAAACTAATTCAGGAAGAATTGTAACATATATTCCATTTTAATTTTTCCAAAGATGTTAAGCTGTTCAAAAATAGGAAATACCAACATTTTACAAGTACCTCATGTTTTCAATATTATGGTTTCATGTTTAATTTTCAGTAGTCTTGAAATGTTTTGGGTTAATTTAACTTCTCAGCATAACAAGAACAATTGCTTTTATCAGGGGTTGACATAGAAGCAGCTCGAAAGGAAGAAGAACGGATAATGCTTAGAGATGCAAGACAGTGGTTAAATAGTGGTCACATAAATGATGTCCGACATGCCAAGTCTGGAGGCACAGCCCTTCACGTAGCAGCTGCTAAAGGTTATACAGAAGTCTTAAAGTAAGTGTTGTTCTGTGCAGAGTCATTTTTACTTTAATTTGCTTTCATTGCTTGATTGTTTCTTTCTTAAGAATCCTGCAAAGATTATTTTGAAGCAACTTATAAAAGGAGTGCCTGGTGTCCATTTTTGGGTGGGTTTAAGCCACTGAATTTTAGGATTATAAATGAGTGTATGCTATCTGTGGTACCCAGGGATCTAGGGTGATATTGAAATAATATTAAACATCAAGCAATAGCAACTTGGACTATATCGGGCCATTTGTTGACCTGCAAATTACATTGGAAAAATTAGACCCCTAGCAATATCTGCCACATTCTTTATTTTACTTCCATTGTGTTTGAGCTTGTAGCTTAAATGTGGCCCTGCTGTCTTTCTCATGAGTGAAAATGGTTAAGTGGGTCACCTACTCCCAAGTCGCTTACTCTTTTCTGCCTTTTTCTCTTTAGTAACTTGAGAATTTAAGTTATTTCCCCCTTATTTGCCATCAGATTCCTACTCTAAAAAGAACCCTGGTGGTCTAATGGGCTTCGCTATGGGCTGCTAATCACAAAGTCAACAATTCGAAACCACAAGTCATTCTGCAGAGTAAAGATAAGGCTTTCTGTTTCTATAAAAAGTGACAGTGGTGGAAACCACACTGGCAGTTTTACCCTGTCCTACAGGGTCAACTAAAAGTCAGAACTGACTTGTTAGTGTGAAATTTGGTCCTAACTCTAATCCAAAACTTTTCAAACCCTAATAGATGGTTGTAAAGTGAACTTAGTGATTTTCCAAACAAAAAGTAGAAAACATCAAAGTGTTGCGGATAGGAAGCGTAAGTATAGTTATTTAAATGTTTGTTTATGTCAGCATGTATTTAGTTATAAAATTGGTTGCTGAACTTCTTATCCATGCTCTCTGTAATTAGGTTATACCAGCATTTATGATCCCTCATTAAATTCTCATTAGTTTTTAGGATAAATTTCAAACCAATTATGAAAAACTCTTCATCATCTGCCCACTATTGGCCCTTTTACACTAAACTGCCACCTTTGCTCCTCGAACATACATTATTTCAACTGTGCCTATCTGCTTCAAATTCTCTATCATAATATCTTAATTTATGCTCTTTATCTAGCTACCCTCTCATAAACTGACAAATTTCTTTGGATTCTTTGATTCAGTTTAGGGCACTCAAGCATATGAGAAAAATGTTCAAATTCATTTATGGTAAATGTAATAAAGCTACAAGAGTAGGAATATAGTTATGTGAATGGGAAGAGAAATTGGTTTGTCTAAAGGGTTGTTGTGGTACAGTAATTTCCCTATATACTTTTGTTATTATTTTTAAATTTTATTATATATTACTTATGAAAATAGAAATATATTAAATGAAAGATAGCTAAGAGATACAGCTCAAATGTAATTTTCTCCTCATTTACCTTCTTTCTTACACACACACACACACACACACACACACACACACACACCTTCAGCTTGATTTTGATGCCTTTCAGTTCTCTATTCCCATTGCATTTTACACATCTTCATCACAAAACCTTTCAGGGAAGGTTGGTTTGTTTTACTTTTGTGTTCTCACAGAATCTCCTTGACGTTCTGCGTTTTTTTATGTTACCTTTATGTTACCTGGCATAAAGAGAGAGCTAATCACTTAGTGAAAGAATTGAACCTATCTTTCTGACTCTCCTCTTCTGTCTATGCAAACACTAAATGCCTATAATTTTATGTTGCTCAGGATACTTAATATTATAATGGCTTGTATTTCCTAATGGAAGGTGTGTTTTGATTATATTAAATTCATATATTTTTTCTGGTTCTAATAATGTTTATGGTGAATCTCTGGATTTATATCTGTTACATTGTTCCTTAGGTTACCGGCTTTGAAGTGGTCTATAGGCAAATGACAAGCAGGTTCCATAAAAATCATATGGAACCAAAAATTTTTTTTTAATCTTATGAGACACTTATTAAAAATACAGATTGACAGCCCCTATCTCCCACTATGCTATTTCATTCACTAGCATTTAGATGGAGCTGGGGAAACACGTACGTAGCTTTATCCAGTTCTTCTGATTCTTTTGTTAAGGAGCCAGGAATAAGAACTGCAGCTATCTTAGCATTGTTAGCTGTAGGGGGTCAGTTCTTAACACATAACAAATGAAGAGTTGTACCTTAGCTATCACTGCCACCTCCTGTAGGTAAAAAGAAGGCCTCTTCAAGTTCAACATCTTGGAAAGTAAGGTAAAGGTCAATAAAATTTCATAAATTGTAAACTAGTGTTCGCCTGTGTGTGTGGGGCTGTGCTGCGTGCAATTTATAGACCCATTCTTTGCTCTTTGTGAGCTTGATTTTCTAAGTAAATAAAGATGGATGGCAATGTTTGCAAGTGGAAGGGCGTACTAACAATCTGTGCAACTTCAAAAGTACTCCTGTTCTCTAGCTTTGTTGATTATTAGAATATCTGCTTTCTACTGCTGCAGAAAAATAGACAGAATCTCTTGGATTATTTGTTTTGCTTTGATTTGTTCCTAACAGTTAGATTGTCATTTTCCTATGAAGATTTCTTATGGTAGATCAAAACTTAAGCAAAGTGTCACAAGCCAGTGCTTCAAGTGCATGTCAACAAAAACACTACAGAATAGACTTGTTGGGTTTCAGGATATTTTTAGAACACATTTAGCCTGAGAGATAGCCTTGTTAATATGACTTGTAATACCATGTGGGTATCTTAAATATGACTCCTGTAATAAGTCAGTTTTAAATACAGATATCAATAGCTTTTAGCCTTACATTGAAACATTATATAGACTTTCTGTGAAATTTTTAATTATAAATCATATTAACAAGGATTAATTAGTGCCACAGTGAACCATAATACTTACCAACACTAGAACTTAATTGAAACTGAATGCATTGACTCCATGCCCCCCCCCCCCCCCACTGGTGTTTTCTGATAATTATATTTGCCCTACTGAAATGTTGAGGAGATGGAAAGTTGAATTCTTAAAAGAGCACACGTTGCAAATTTTGGTTAACTTGCATGATATAAAGCTGCTAATCATGCTTGGTCATTTCTAAATTTTAATTATATATTTTACTATAATTTCTTCAGACTCTTAATACAGGCAGGCTATGATGTTAATATTAAAGATTATGATGGCTGGACACCTCTTCATGCTGCAGCTCATTGGGGTAAAGAAGAAGCCTGTCGAATTTTAGTGGACAATCTATGTGATATGGAGATGGTCAACAAAGTGGTAGGACTTTACACATTTTAAATATTTTAACTTTTAAATATAGTTTAATCTCAAATGTTACAGCAACATAAGTTATATAATTATTATATTTTCCTAACTATAAAATATTTCCATTCTTTTTATTATTAATAGTGTGGTTTTATCTACCATATGAAGAATTACTAGTGTTATAAAACAAAATGTATGTGGTATTTAAATTGTTGAATTGAAAACTCATTTGTTCTGTAAACTCTCACCAAAACCAAAAAAAAAATTAAAAAAAAGGAATGCTACTCACTTGTTCAGCTTCTATGTGAAGACTTAGGGGTAAGGGAAGAATCTAAGCAATTCTTATTGGAGAGCTCCTGTAGTAAACGGATTAACTCCGAACTCACCACAGGATTTCCCTTGTATTTCCCATGCTAAAGGAGATTGTAGTCAGTTACCTAGCAGCGATCTCTAAAGTACTCTCATCTTAATTTAAATAAGGCGATCTAATTCTGTTATGTCCATTAATTTGACTTAGTATCTGACATTGGTTGCTCTGGTAACTTAATTTCTAATTGGAAAACTGCAAAAAGAAGATATTCAATTTGACGTACCATATGTCTAGTATTTGCCCACAGGTTAAGTACTTGGAGCTTGATGGTAATAGTGCAGGCTTATGACCTCTCACTGATGTCAGGAAGTAAGTCTTCTGAGCTCCGATTTTTGTGATGCAGCCCTAGAGATGTGTGTACTTCCTTAACTGATACATTAATACATTTTATAAGAGATCTTTTTGTTGTTTGTTTTTGGGGCATCACTGCCCTCTGGTGGTCGTGGGAGCTACCCAGCACTACTCCTAAGAGCCGCCGCTGGATTTGAACCACCAAGCCTGGGGGCTGCAGTCCCGCACTCAACCACTTAATACCACCGGGGGCTCAGCCCACATTTTGTAATAGATCTATACAAGCAAGAAATAATTACAACTTCTAAAAGACCAATGAAAACAAACAAGAAAACATAGTAAACAAGATGAAAAATGTTTGCAAATGAACCATCTTTAAATGTAAGGCTGTATTTATATTTAACAAACCTTGATAAAACTTTTTAGGCAAATAGAAAATAAGTTGCTTTCTCAATTTTTTTATTACAAGTTTTCTATTTGGTAGTCACCTTTTAAAGTATTTATTTCTTCTTTGTGTTCAAATTCATTTTGCATTTGTGATTTTTCTAAATAAATTAGTCGACACCTGAATTACCACCCAGTACATTTAGCTTGCAGTCCTTTCCTCTCACTTAAGCCATACCCTGCAACACTTTTTTTTTTCCATTCGTATGAATCACTTAGTGATAAAGGCCTACAGATAGGGTCAGGACTTGGGATATATCATCAGAAGGGACCAGCTCCTGGAGAAGGAAATTGTGCGTAAGCAGAGTAGAATGTCAGCCCAAAAGAGGAAACCCCAGAGAAAGCCAGATTGATATAGCAATGATTGTAAGGATAATTCAAAACTGGGCAGAATTGGGGGTATAGCTCAGTGGTAGAGCATTTGACTGCAAACTGGGCAGAATTTTGTTCTGTTATAAATAGTGTTGTGTTGTCATAACTCAGATTCTCTACTTTTGCATCTAAGGTCTAATATCCAGTGCAATGGCTGCACAGAACTCAAACATAATTCATGATTAAAGGGCTTTTATAAGAAGTTAACAGGTTGCTATGAAAAATGCTCAGGATAAAATTTTTCTATTAGGACAAGTTACAAAGAGCTTTCAAGGCTGCCAATAGATGGTCAAAGACTCAGTTGTAAGCCTCAACCTGAAAGCATTCAGCTCAAAAGTTAGGAAATCTAACTTTTTGAATTACATACCCAGAGTCACCCCACTCCAGGAAGCCTCAGCCCAAAGGTACTCTGCTCCCCTTCCCTGGGTCAGCATACCTAGCTCCCCCAATTACGTATCCAGAGGCACCCTACTCTGCAAACTAGCATCCTGCTTCAAAGCACTGTGCATTACTTTTGCTCTGTGGGGCTGTGGAGTCCACCCCTCTTTTACATGTTCCAGCTCCTGTTTCTGCTGCCACTGCTCCTCTGATGACATCCAGGAGGTTTGCTCTGCAGAGATCATGGTTCAGAAAATGTTCTCTTCTCCTGACTCTTGCTGGTAGTGAGATTCCTCTTTCTGATTCTCAGAGGACTCATTTTATATGCTTTCCAGTGAATCCCGTTCGCAAGTACTCACAGTATCTTCCCCTAGCTTCTTAACAGACCCATGCAGTGAAGTCGTTGGTGTGAGTTAGAGACTTTGGCTAGAAGAGCCGCATTAAATAATTTATTGCCCCTGCAAAGGTCACTATGACTAGATGACATCTACCAAGAGCAACAACATAAAGTTGTTAACTGAATTGTAAAGAATTGGAACATGATTAAGAAATTTCAGTAATTTTTTTTCTATATTTTCTTTGGAATTCTAATTTCTTCTGCAACCTTTTATTAGTTTTCATTTTCTCTTTTCTTTGTCCTTCAGATATGAATTCTTGAGTTGTAAAAATATAGTTTTAAAAAATACATAATTTTAAATATTACATAAAATATTTCTTAACTTCTTTAGTAATGAAAGATGTTCTATTTTATGTTTCTTAATTTTTAATATCGTGATTTTTTATTTGTTAGGATTTCTCTTCTGTTGTGTTTTCATTATTAGTGATTGCGAATTTTTAATATGATATAGCTAGCTAAAGTTCTTTTAAAATTAGTTTTAAAAAGTAAAACCTTACCAAAGTTAAATGCATATTTCCATAATAGAAGATATTTGGGGGGAATATATGATTTAGAAAATAACAATCCAGGGCTGAACCCTGATGGCGTAGTGGTTGTGCGCGGGACTGCAGCTCACTGGGATGGAGGTTCAATTCCAGCAGTGGGGCTGGGCCTCCTACTCCCACCACCAGAGAGCAGTGATGCCCCAAAAAATAAATAAATAAAAAATAACAATCCAAGGCTGAGCCCTGGTGGCGTAGTGGTTGTGTGCAGGACTGCGGCCCACTGGGATGGAGGCTCAATTTCAGCTCACAGGAGCAAAGGCTGGGCCTCCTATTCCCACCACCAGAGGGCAGTGATGCCTAAAATTAAAAAAATTAAAATTAAAAAAATTAAAAAATAGCAATCTACATCACAGAACATTTTAAAATTCTGCCAAGTAGGGAAATTATTCTAAAATCTTTAGTGATTTTTGCTCATTTTTTAACTTGTTAGCAAAGTGTAAAGCAGTACAATATCACCCATCCTTTAAAGGGAGCTGGACTGACCCAGGGGGAGCTGCAAAAGCAGATAGATACCTATACATTTGATCCTGGATTGTGGACTGTAGGACAAAAGTTTCCATTGCCAGACAGGTACAGAATAATCTTTTGGGTTTTTTCCTGAAGGGGGGAACAGTATTCCAATTAAAATTGAGGATTTAGGCTGAGCCCCGGTGGCATAGTGGTTGTGTGTGGGACTGCGGCCCACAGGGTTGGCGGTTCAAATCCTGCAGCAGCTCTCCAGGAGCAAGGCTGGGCCTCCTACCCCCACCAGGGCAGGAATGCCAAAAAAAAAAAAAAAGATTGAGGATTTATACTATATAGTTACTATCATTTTAATTATAACTATTGTGATACAGATTTTAAATAGGAAGGTGTTGCTTAAAGAATGTTACTAGAATGTACCCAAATATCACCCATATTAAGTAGGATACCTTTCTAGTTGGAGTTTTCTCTAACTCATTCTAATGATTAGCCGGAAGCTTTGAATCACCTGTTAGTTTAAAGATTTAAAATGAATATCAAGTTATTTCTGTTATTACAGATACAAAGAATTTTGTTTCTGTCTCTATGTGAGGATATTCTTATTTCTTGAAAAGACAGAATGACATACTACTGTGATGAAGACCAAAATCTTGTCTCATTTTCCTGTCACTCTCTGTGTGGCCTTAGCTGTAATCTGGCACCAGAGCCTCAATTTCCACATCTGTACAATAAAAATCATAACAATATGAGGGGTACCCCCAAAAAACCAGAATGTTGTTTTGTTTTGTTTCCAGAGTTATTTGTTTAAATTTTTTTTACAAAGCAATACATTTGTCAAATCTGTGATTCCATTCTTGGATACATTTTTCAAACTCGTATGTTTGGGTGGCTGACAGACCCTTGTTTTTTTCTTCACCTCTTCTAAGCCATCAAATTGCTGTCCTTTCTTGTCCCTCTTTATTCTTGGAAACAAAAAGAAGTCGCAATGAGCAAGGTCAGATGCATAAGGTGCATGGGGCAAGTGAAGCATTCTGTTTTTACTAAAACTGGCATGCAAAGATGGCTGAGGAGATGGCTGCATAAGTAAGTGCACTGTCTTGGTGGCAAAATTAGTGCCTTATCTGCCTACACCAGGCCTTTTTTGTGCACACCATTACATGATCTTTTCAGGACCTCTAAACAGAAAGCTTGGTTAACGGTCCGACCTGATGGACAGACTACAAATGCACTAAGTCCCTGTTTTCTTCTATTGCATAGCCATATATAGTTCTCTTATATCAACCATCCCAAAAAACTAGGTTTGAGGGTACCTGCTTTTACAAAATAAATTCACTGTTACCAGAGAACTTTCCCAGGCAACAGCACTGGTTACAGTAATTCAGAGGAAGTTGCTTGGTGCTTACCTGGCTGGAGTGCAGGGATTGCATACTATGAAAGCTCTCCCCTTCAGAGCTTTTTTTTTTTTTTCTTTTCTGTTTTTTTTTTGGGGGGGGACGCTACCCCTCATACTTAATTACTTCATTGATGGTTGTGAATTTGAAGGGAGAGATCATATCTGCATATCCTAGGTGCTGCTAAGGTTGGTTGGTGAATACGTTTCAGTGAAAGTTGTGCAATAAAACAGTCCCTTGTTAGAAGCAAAAGGACTTGAAGCATTTACTGATGGGTTACACGTTAGGGTAAAAAAAACGACAATCTTCATAATTGGACCAACAAGCAATATCATAAAAAGTGAAGAAAAATTGTAGTTGTTAAGGATTTCATTTTACTTGGATTCACAGTCATTATCCAGGAAAGCATCAGTAATTAAAAAAAAATCAGAAAACATATTGCATCAGGCAAATGTGCAGAAGTCCTCTTTATTTTATTTATTTTTGGGGGGGCATCACTGCCCCTCTGGTGGTGAGTAGAAGAGAAGTCCTCTTTAAAATGATAAAAATGAAATATTTCACTTTTAAGATTAATGTGTGCCTCTTAGGCATGCAAAGATTGAATTGGCAGAGTGAATACAATTTTTTACATTTGAATTATGGTAATCAGCAAAGAATACTGACCATATATACTGTCAAACATCTCTCTTGAAAAAACAATAGCAAGAATGTTCCTTAGAAATGAGTGAAGGGCTGAGCCCCGGTGGCTTAAGTGGTTGAGTGCGGAACTGTGGCCAGAGGGCTTGGTGGTTCAAGTCCAGTGGGGGCTCTCAAGAGCAGCGCTGGGTAGCTCCCACGACCACCAGAAGGCAGTGATGCCCAAAAAACAACCAAACAAACAAAAAGAAGTGAGTGAAAATGGTGAGACCTCGGACATATCTCAGGTGGCACAGTTCCTGGAGAAGGACATTGTGTTTGATAAAACAGGATCAGGGGGCTGAGCCCCGGTGGCGTAGTGGTTGTGCGCGGGACTGCGGCCCACTGGGACGGAGGTTCAATTCCAGCAGTGGGGCTGGGCCTCCTACTCCCACCGCCGGAGAGCAGTGATGCCCCCCTCCAAAAAAAAAAAAAACAAAAAACAAAAAACAGGATCAGTAGAAAAGAGAAAGGTCAATAGAGTGAATTGACACAGCTGCCCTAACAATAGGCATGGGTCGAACATAGCAATTGTGAGGATAGGGCAGGACCAGCCTTTGAGTAAGTAGTTCTGTTTGTTTTTACATGGAATAATTAGTGTGGTTCAGTGGTAGAATTTTGTTTTATTGTTCCTAGGATTACTATTCATTAGAACCTACTCAGTGATAACCAATAACAACATAAAGGTAAAGTGGAGTAGTGGTTACCTCAGCTGTCAGATGGAGAGTGATTACTGAAGGGTTTGATGTATCTTATGAGGGGTAATTAAAATGTTCTAAAACCTGTGGTTATGGCTGTGCATAACTCCAGCCTGAATACACCAGTCTTTGAATTGTAAACATTTAATGGTTTGAGTTGTAAATTATATATCGAAGCTTATCCACGCATGCGCAGAACTGTGTCATCTAGATTTCTCTTATATTTCATTAGTCATATGTAAAATGTCACTTAAGACTACTGTAAAAATGTTATCTGATCTCCCTTCATATGTATCATACAGAATCACCAGAGACATTGTATGATTAATGACATAAGACCAACTCCTTCCTCTTGTTTTCTACATAGGGTCAGACAGCCTTTGATGTAGCAGATGAAGACATTTTAGGCTATTTAGAAGAGCTGCAAAAGAAACAAAATCTGGTATGTTTGACAACTGTCTAAAAATTGCCTCTATTAGCAAATAGTAGCTTTGAATTTCAGGCATTTGGAACAATATTATTGTGATATTTTATATTTAGGGGTTTTAATTTATTGAATGGCAGTGAGAAAATAGATAGGTGTTATTGATGGCTAGCCTTCTGTGTTACTTGTTCATGTTTCTGTTTTCTTCCCTTAATGATTGAATGCCTGTATAATGTATGTTTTCCCAAGAATGACATATCTCTTTTTTAATTCCCCAAGTTTTAAATGTTTACTTGAACTTAGAACCTTTTGTAAGGCTTCAGATTTCTACTAACAGATTGTAAACAAAGTAGGAGCTATGTAACTAGAACACAGATAGCTAAAATAATATACCTTCTAAGTAGTTAGTAGCTCTCTAAATGAAAACGTTGGAGGACTCTTTAGAAGTACAACTTAGTCTTGCATCGAGCTGTCTAGTCTTCCTTGTTCTTTACCAACCCCTTCTCTTTTCAGATAAAATATAAATCTTAATAAGTTTCTTATTTTATTTTAGAACTTCGTTTTGAAACTTAATGTTTATAAAACTAATTTGATCTTATACTAATTGATATTATTTTAATGTTATTCTTTTTTTTTCCTTTTTTGTTTAATTTTGTATAGCTCCATAGTGAAAAACGAGATAAAAAATCTCCACTAATTGAATCAACAGCAAATATGGACAATAATCAGTCACAAAAGACCTTCAAAAAGTAAGTAATGTGAGATTTGCTGTTAGAATGATTTGGCACCTTAGCCACAGGTGTTAATTTGATTTTAAAGATCTAGGTAAAATGTGCATGTTACCTTCTTGTGTTCAAAATTATTTGAAAGCTCATTTCCTTCCATAGCAAAGAGACATTGATCATTGAGCCAGAGAAAAATGCATCCTGTATTGAATCTCTGGAGCAAGAAAAGGTTGATGAAGAAGAAGAAGGAAAGAAAGATGAATCTAGCTGCTCTAGTGAAGAAGATGAAGAAGACGACTCAGAATCAGAAGCTGAAACAGGTAAATTTGAAGGATAATGGAATTGGGGTCAAATTTTGATTGAGTGTAAAATAAATCAGATCATACTTTCCAGATAGATTTGCTGTTTGTTTGATATCAACCAAACCATAAATTACCTTTCAGTTAATATTAGGAGCTTAGTATAACTGTAAGTTTATTAATCTCTCATCACCTAGAGCTGTGTTATAGCCTATATTTTTAGATTTGGGGGAGGGGCAGGATTGGAGGGAGTAGCTTTTAAGATTCCCTTAGGATGGTGCTGACAAGGAGTGAATTTCCACCAATTCAGGAATACTGATTTTCTGAGTCCCAGAAATCCAAAAAACCAGTGTGAACAGAAAATTGGTATTCAAATTGGGGATCAAAGGCTTTTCTTGGAGGAAGAAAAGGGTTACTTTATTCTGAAAAGTTTTAAATATATATATAGAGATAATAAACTTATAACTACCAAGACTTAATCACTGTTGACATTTAGCTATGTTTGTTCAAATTTCATGTAAAATTAAAACATTTTGTCCTCTTTAATTACTAGCCCTTGTCCACTTCACTTTCTTACCTTCCCAAAACAATCTCGTTCATGTTTTTGTTGTTGTTTCTGTAATCCTGTAGTTTGTTTGTATATTCTTTTGTCATATATCTGTAGTAGTTAATGTTCTGTGTTTTTATTTTAATGTTCCTAGAATTTTTTTGCTACTTGATTTTTACTCAAAAGCTTTCATTTTTAGGTCTCTTTATATCTATTTCTGTCTTTGTGGTTTTTTTCTACCTAATTTATCTATACCCATAGTGTTTTTTATAGCATTCCATTAAATGTATTCACTTCATTTCTAATGAACACTTATTTTCTAATTTTTTTGTTGCACATAACACAAATGTTGCAGTAATCATTTGTGTATCTTCTAGTGTATCTGTAGGAAGTGTTTTTTCTGTAGTAGATATACTTAGAAATTGCTTTTTTGAGATATATGGTAGGCACATTTTCTGTTTTCATAGATACTACCAAATTGCTATACAAAGTCACGATAACAATTTGTATAACTTTACTTTTTATTTCTTATATCCACATTATTTCCCCTGAGGCCTACATGTTTTTATAGATTTTTTTTTTTTTTACCAATTGCATTCATTAACATCTTACACTGTCTTACTTTATGAGTCAGAACTGTTTAACAGCATTTGATAACATGATTTTATCAAAAGAAAATAGGCCATTTCCATTAATGTTTTGCTGTTTTACATTGTGGTAAAAAATATAAGTTTTGCTTCCAAAATTCCATGGGGAAATGCAATTCAAAGATAAGGGAATGCTTTTGTGAAACTTTTCAGGGGGGGGACATCACTGCCTCTGGTGGTCGTGGGCGCTGTCCAGTGCTGCTCCTGAGAGAAGCCGCTGGATTTGAACCGCCAAGCCCGCGGACTACAGTCCCGCACTCAACCACTTATGCCACCGGGACTCAGCCCTTTGTGAAACTTTTGAAACCCCTTTGTACATAGCACATTGCCATCTAAACTGCTAAGATTGTTTGATTAGTGTGAACACAGTCATTGTGACCCGGACGAAATTGGCAATCATTGGGAAACCCATCTTTGGACACACCACCACTCTGGAGCTATTTAATATACTTAGCAAAATGTTACCTCTTGGAAATGTGAGACACTAATGGAAGGTACTGACAATTCTGTTTCTATATAGATATACGCATAATTTTTTCTATGGGTAATGTTACCTTTTTTCTTGAAGCTTATTCACTGTAGGTATCATTTTTTAATAATACACAAAGTTTATGAACTACATATAAGTTCTAGATGCCAGTTACTTGGAGATTTAAATTTTTGCTCATTGCTGTCACATTGTTGATGAGAAAGTTGGCATATCTTTTACCTAAGCGAGAGCTTCTTACAGGCCAAGTTGGAGGCTAGAGCATCAGTTTATCACTGAAGGTTATCATTTACTTGTAGGATATACAAATTAAAGTATATTTAATGAGAGCAAAGCATATGATAGCCAGCATGCATAGTGTTTAAAAGCATGAACTGCCTCATTCATGTAACTGTGTATGTAGGTAATTTATTTACTCTCAGATTTCTCATATGTAAAGGCAGGATAATGGTGACTTTTTGTATACTTTATGAAGATAGTATAAAATAAGTTCAATCTAATATAATAATTGCATAAAATTAAACTCACTTAAATACACCTTATCTCACTAATCAACATGATTAGGTTCTAAAGACCTGGTTGTTAGGTGAAAATCAACATGCGAAAATAGAGGATGACCACATCAGATTACAAAATAGAAGGTGACTGTATTATTAGATAACTGCTAAATTATATAATAATATAACTGCCAAATTACACTAGTATGTACTTGCCAAACGTTGAGAATCATAGCCAGTGAACTGACACCTAACTTTAACCATCATAGACAACTTCGTTTTGCCTCTTCATTACTGCCAGATCTATGTTGTTAATGCACAAATAGCTAGATAGTGGATGCTTTTACCATTGTTGTAAAAAAAGGTAGTACAGAAAAAAGATAGTACATAATTTGGGGGTATATGAACAATTTAAGTGCTGAGCACTTCCATTAAATTGTTGTGACCCTTGTGCATTTTATGAAAAAAAAAATCATTGGATCTGTATACTTTCACACATATGTATTATTTTTACATAATCTTCTTTCTCAACCAACAACATCTAAATATAATACTACAAATCAGGGGCTAAGCCCCGGTGGCATAGTGGTTGAGTGCGGGACTGTGGCCCACTGGTTTGGCAGTTCAAATCCAGCAGCAGTTCTCCAGGAGCAAGGCTGGGCCTCCCACTCCCACCAGAGGGCAGTGATTACCTCCCACCCCCCCCAAAAAAATACTACAAATCAAATTATGGGGGTGTAGACAACAAAGCCCGGATTAGAACCTAGAAGTCCAGGCATCTCTTCCAGTTGTTTCTAAGTTATTATTATTTCACGTTTTTCTTCCTAGGCTCTGTCTATATAATATATTCTGTGGTGGGCTTCAAAGGGTTATTTAAAGCAAGCAAAAGTCTTCAATTTTAGGTCAGTCTTGTCACTAGCTAGCAAATCTGGCTTCCTTTGGCTGAAATTTCTTAATTTCTAAAAGAATAAGAATTGGACTAAATAATCTACATAGTTCTTCAAACTATATATTTTTGGTTTGGGTTTTTTGGGCATCACTGCCCTCTGGTGGTGGGAATAGGAGGTCCAGCCTTTGCTCCTGTGGAGCTGGAATTGAACCTCCATCCTAGTAGGCCGCAGTCCCGCACACAACCACTATGCCACTGGGGCTCAGCCCCTCAAACTATATTTAAAATACAATTAATTATTATCAGACCGAATTCTATCAGTTCCCTGTGTGGTGATTGAACATACCCACCACCATCTGCTTAGTCTCTCACAAGTTAACTTTAAATGGTCCTTTGAAGTATTGTGCTATGGTCATTTTTTTCTTCCTATTGCTAGTGGTTAGTTGTGCCAGGAAAATTTGACTCTGTCTCAAGAATTAACCCATGTAAATGTTGTTTGGTTTCTTCTCTCATTTTTTTTCAAGTGTCAGCAAGACTTTATCATACTTTATTTGGCAAGCTTGAGAACACAGAAGTTTTCCCATAAAGCTACAGCTGGATTTGTAAATTTCTAAACCTTTTTTCCCTTCTTATAAACCAAATGAAAATAGGAACTTTTCAAAGAATTTTGTCTCCCAAATGATTAATAAATTTGGGGGGGAGGGGTCACTTAAGGGGAGTGTGGGAGAGCATATTTTGGTTTTTAGGGATTTTTTTTTTCCCTCTAGAGCTTAGATTTTATCTTTCCATTGAACTCAAACTTTGGTATTCTCAATTATTGTTAGCGTTTAGTTAAAGTTGACTAATGGGTACATGGTAAATGTTTTGCTATTATTTTCACCGAACTTAAATGCGTGTTTATATACACACTGTTTATTATGTAGATTTCACTAAAACTTTTAAACCAAGAAAAATAGGAAAAAATACATTGACTATTTTTACTGTTTTAATTTGTGTGGGTTTTTTCCACTTTTGTTTTTATTTAATTCTAAATGGTTATGGCCATTCTTCCATTCCTAAAAAACCACATTTATTTTATCTTGATAATTATATATTTCTCTCACCTGAATGTAAGTTCCACAGTTATTTTGTTTTTGCATTCACTGCCATAGCACACAGCTGAAATGCTAGTATCAAGAAAATAAATCTGTTTCAATGACCTTCTGCATAGTTAGGTAGATTTGTGTTACAGGAAGACGGTTTAATTAGGTTATACATGATTTGTGCTTAACTGTGTTGAATGGTAAAATTTATTTTGAATGAAAATAAATATTGTTTAATAGTAAGGAAAAATATATTAGCCTGATTTTAACTCATTCCATTTATTTAACTAGCTAAGGTTACATTGTTTTTAATTTGACCATGGTCTCTAATGTACTTCAGTATATTTTCCTTTTCCCCCTGTTAAGCCTTATAGATGTCAGAAGTAAAAAGTGAATGACAGAATTCGATAAATCATTAATGGAAGGTTTATATTTGCTCCATAGATTTGATATTTATAGAGTAGTATACAAGAAGGATGACTCAAGATTTCTTTGAAAAACTGATCAAACATAGGGACAGAGATTGTGTGATGAATATTAATATCTCGTAGGCTTTATTGTTAATGTCTCATAAGCACTATGTTTCTTCCCAAAAGTGTAGAAGGGTAATTTCCCAGCAAATGAGTCTTAACAGAATTTTGTTTTTATATTTTTTAAATAGATAAGACAAAACCCATGGCTTCTGTAACTAATGTCAATACTTCGAGTACGCAAGCAGCTCCTGTAGCTGTCACAACACCTACTGTGACAGCTGGTCAGGCAACACCTACATCACCCATTAAAAAGGTAATTTTGTATTTGTTGAAAATTGTACTTGCTAAAAATATGTACAGTCTGTTTTGGTACTATGTGAACTTAGTTCTTAAAATAGTTCTACATATTTAGTTTATTCTGATGTATTTCAGATTTTAGAATAAGAATACATTTTTCCGTCTGATTTGACCACATTGAATTTTGTTATTTTCCTTTCTTTCTTTTGCAGTTTGTGCAATTTGCAGTTATTAAAAATAATTAGCAGATAATTAGAAAATTTTATAACTAATATCAAGGTTGTTTTTACTTCTGAACTTTAATTTTTGAAAAATTCATTCTATATCCATTATCTCTGTTATGTAGATGATATGCTGATATTTCACAAGTAGATAAGTGCACAAAAATTACTACCACAAGCCAATGGAAAGAACTAGAATCTTGATTTTCTAATAATTCAAGTTCTAGACATATGACTATGGCATGGAAGCAAAAGCATGATCTTTGATGTAAGACACACACACCAGAGGTTTATTTGGCCGTAGCTTGTTATTTGTTTTAACTCTGAAAAGTTAATTACTGTATTATCTGCACAAGATGATATCGATAAAGAAAGTACATATTTAATGTAAGAGTTGGTTGAGAAAAAGATTCCAGCCAGTGATGTTAGTACTCATAGATAATAGTTTTATTTCTTCACTTTCTGTTCTTTGTGCCTCTTTCTTTTTACCACCACAGTGTTTTCAAACTAGTGTGCTGATCTTTCTAAAAACTTGCTTTCTCCCTGCCATTTTAGAAATTGTACATCTTTAACCTAAATAACACATGAAGATTTTTTTGGCCTACATGTCCCTATATAAACCTCCCTTCCCAGGCCCTTACTTACATTTAAGGAGCACACACATTTCCCTCTCTTTGTACACAAATTTTTCTTCATCAAAGCAATTGGCAATTGATTGCAGGCATCATGGCATTTCACCCTTAAATAATTTGAGCTTGTCACTCCAAAATACAAAGATGTTGTCCTTTATTCCCACAATAAATTGTCATACCTTGAAATTTTCATTTTGATACAATAATAATATGTTGTGATTTGCAAACCTTATCCATGTTTTCCCACTTGTCTTTCTCGTAATTTCTTAATTCTTTATTTGCTTATGTAAATCAAGGAAGGGTCCAGTGAAGGTTCACAAATTGCCTTTAATTGTCATGACTGTGCCTTTGGGTTCTGTGGCATTACTGGGTTTGCAGGAGTTTGATGAATTATTTTAAAAACCCATCTTTTTTCTTTCACATTGTCATTGCTTATTGTTTGATTTGCTCAAAGGGTTCAAAATGTGGATCTTTAAGTTCATTCTACTTGTCCTATTCCTCTTCTCTGAAAGCAGTAATGTAAATTCCTAGAGTTGACAGGTGAATATCAGTGTTATACAGTTTATATAACAAGAAATTGTGAACTTACAATGTGTTTGGAACTGAGAGGTAAAAGGATTCTTGGATTAAATTAGAGGACCTATCCATGTGATCATAATTAAATGGGCTGCTGTATGCATGCTTAAAAAAATTATACTGCTTTGGTTAAAAGTTTACATAGCAAATTCTCATTAAATAACTTTTATTTATTGTTACAGTTGTAACAAATTATACTGTTGGTTACATTTTTTTCATAATATGTTGATATTCTCATTTCCATTTTGTTTGCTTTCCTTCTATTAATCAAACTTCCTTTTAAACTGAAATTCTTGGAAAGCAAGTCATCTGCAGAATTTTGAAAGCTACCTTAATCATGTCAAGAAGTAGTTAACATATAGTTTCCTTTTGGAGCCTCATATAATTCTTCAGAAAACACTAAATGTGCTCTGTAAAAGACTATGGGATTATCTGAAAATCCTATAAACTTCATTTTGTTGTAATATCTGGGCAAGAATATGTGTTCAAGTGTTTGTA